>CATIWO010209429.1:0-41073 GCA_949673435.1 Macaranga tanarius
GCACGTGTGCCAAGTAGAGAGCTTGATTGGGGTGTAATTGGGGCTAAGGGTTGAGTGTTTATCTCCATTCTATTTTCTTGTATCTTTGGTTTGATTAGTGAATTTGTTCCTCCTTCGCCCGTGGAGTAGGCTTACGCCGAACCACGTTAATTTCTATGTGTTTTATATTTTCTCTATTTTTAGTGTTGTGTTTGTTTATTATCTCAAATAATTTCTGATCCTCTCACGCTTCTGCAATCCCTAATTTCCTAACAGACAAGCCAATCCTTCTTGTGATTGGAGATATCCAAATCTTGCTTTATTAAATAATAACTATAATTAAGTACCATAACAATCCACTATAGATGCTTAGACATTAAGCGGACTTCAAATTTAGAATCAGTTTGACACAGCTTTTCTGAAAATTAATTTTTGATTTTCAATTTTTTTCAAAATTCAATTTTTTTTTCCAAAATTAAGGTTGTCCCAAACCATAGTTTTGAGAAAAAAAATACTAAAAAAATTATTAAAAATATCAAAAATCAAAAATTAATTTTTTGAAAAAAGCTGTGACAAACTGAGCCTTACAATAATTAATTATAGTTTTAGTTGCTACTTGATATTGTGAAGACCAAGCAACTCCTGTGGATCCCTTCTCAAATGTTGGATTTGACTGTGATAGAACTGTGGTGCCCAACAATAATGGTCCTGAAACTTTTCCACACATACTGAAGGAAAATGTTTTATATTTCTGGGTGCTGGAGGTCTTCTTGTTTTAAAAAACCGTCGATATTTCTGAAATTAATTCAAAAAAAAAATTAATTGATATAAGAATAGCAACATATTTCAGTGAAATTGTGCATTTTATTGTTAAGTAATAGATTTACTTAACTCTATTTTTATGTAAATAAAGAAAAAGTTGGTGAATTTTTTTTAAAAAATAAAATCTATGATTAACCTCATAAATTAATAATACTTATCAAAATGTTCAAAATTAAAATTTTTTATTACCTGCAAATGACTCTTGATTTGATCAATTGTGAGTCCTTCCATGTTCATTTTTTCTTGAATTTGCCTTGGTTTCGCCGCTAATTAAAAAAAAGTAAAAAAAAAAATTATATATCAAAAAATTAAAAAGAAAAAAAAGAGACCTAAAATAAATTGAAATGCATGATTTTTTTTTTAATCAAGCTATAGTAATTAATTTACACTAACCCTCAGGACCTCCAAGCTCTTGTATGACCCGCACAAACTTAGCATTAAGTTGTGGTGTCCAACACATTCCGCAACTTTTTATTATAATCTCTGATATCGGCTTAGATTGAATATTCTCCAATGGTTTATCATTGAGCCTCTTGCTCAAATTGCCATTATCCAAAAATGTTGCAGGTTCCTGATGATAAGAGCTTTTCGAATTTCTCATCAGATTTTTGATGATTGAAAACAATTCTGATGCCAAAATTGGATTTGGTTGCATACATTCCCTTGACTGAAAATAAATTGCAAACAATAATGTTATCATTATTTCACTAAAATTATAAAAATGACGGCAAAAACTGTATCTTTTTATTTGTGTGTGCAAGTGCGTTTAAGATTGTACCTGAATCATATATGAGCCAAGTGGTGCTAGTTTTTTGGCATAGCCACCATGATTCAGCTCATAAAGCTTATTAGAAGAAGAGCTCACAAAGTGATTTTTCTCTTCCATGCAATTATCCATAAAGAGTTTTCTTTTCATTGATTCATAGCTTGCTCTCTTTATTGATAAAAATCCCATCAGAGAACTTTCTCTAGACTCTTCAAATGTTGCATCATTTCCTATGTTCATGACCTCCTCCTTCAATATTTCAATGGCTGAGGTCAAATAAAATTAAAAAATAATATATAGTTAGAAATACAAAGTGAAATGAATAATTTTTTTGAAAAAAAGAAAGGAATTGTATGTGATGCTTGGAACAAAAATTTAGCTAGAAATTGAGAAGCAAACCATCCAATAGGAGCAACATGCATTGAGGAATTTGGTGCTTAAAGGCCTCAACTTGAGACAATTCTTCTTGATGCTTTGGAAGATAGTCATTCAACCACATCAGCCTATCTGGGAAATTGTCAATCTTTGATAGATCGTTCAATAGGCTGGCTATGGTTTGTGGGACATAAGATGGTTTAAGACTCAAATTCAAGTCAAGAAAAGAAGAATTCATTTTTTCTCTTTGGTATTTGATCAAAGTCTTATGCTTTTTTGTGTCTGAAAATATGTGACTAGAGTTGGAGACTATTGCATCACTTTATATAGAGTGCAAGAGAGGTGAAAATATATAATCCATTAATTGGACCCAAAAAAGAGATGCATTTAAATTTTTTTTCCTTTGATATCCTTTTTTTGGATTCGTATAATCTTAATTTTCCTTTTCCTATGTTAAGATAGCTGAGGTACTAAAAATTAAAATGAAATATTAGCAATAGATTCAATAAGTTCAATTGTGTAATTAAGTGAATATATACTTAACTATCCACATTGACGTATAAACTATATTGTGTGAAAAGATACAATATCCAATAAGAAAATTGTTAAAAAAATTCTGAATACGTACAATTTAGATGTATTAAAGAAACTAATGCCAAAAGTACATTTATTATATCATAAACCAAATATATTTTATTTATATTTCTATTGAAATATTTGAATTTAATTCAAGTATATCACAAGCAGGCAATTTGCATGTGCACTGAAACAAAATCAAATTTCTTAATGGAGAAGGTCAAAATTTGGTGTATCATAATTGTAAAGGCAAAGAACCACACATTGCTTCAGGAATATTCAGCCAAGTTTTGTATGTCCTTTGTGTAAAGACCCAAAAATTTGTCCTGTTGAGAGCTTTTTCAATGGCCCTCTGCATTCTTATCTTTACACAAGAAATTTCAGATTTTCCTCTCAACAAACTATAGGTTTGTTCAGATTCTCTATTGAACTAATGTTGACAAATGTTCTTCAAAACTCAAAGAAATTTTTCATTTTACTAATATTAGAGAAATTATGTCAGCAATGCCATTATTTAAAGGTTAAGTAATAGCAAAAACAGGCACATAGTAAATTTGTATCTCTAATTTAAGTTTATACATGCAGCACACAGTTTTTTTTTTTCTTTTAACTTTGTTTTATGTGTGTAACTGATAGACTCGCATTTGATTAAGATATCTTTAGATTTTTTTATTTCAAAAAATTACCAAAAAAAAAGCTTGGTGGGATTTTATTTTATTTTTTAAAATAAATTAACTCTAATTGGAATTTTGATCCATCAAATATGAGAATGTGACAGTACTTCTAAATTATTCATTTTTTCATATTATAATTTCATTTGACTTCTAAATTTTAGAAAACTTTAAATTAGAACGGTATCGACTTTAATTTATAAAAAATTTTAATTTGTCACAAAGCCTATAGAGTTAAACTCTAATTTCACTATTGATTTATAAAGAATATTAAGTATTATTGCGCACACAAAAAAAAAATAATTAAAGTTGAAAACTTTCTCAATTCCTAGTCTCTAAGCATTTTTTTTTTTTGTTATAGAAATCACATGCACATAATTTGATGATAACTCCTATCAATCTCTCATGCATTTTCAGGACTTTCAAAATTATGAAATAAATGAGAATTCAAGAAAAAAATCAGATCCTCAAATGGCATGTAATGGTGAAAGTTTTGGATTTTAGATGTTAAGAATCTAAAAGATAATGCCATTGTAATTGCAGCTCCAATATTAACCTCAAAATTAATTAATTCCCAATAATATATTCTAGCTATAGCATATACTAAATCACCCCTATCAAGAATATATGGAGATTCATGATAATCAAATACCTGACTATTTAATCAAGAAAAGAACATTATTAAACCACTAATTGTAGAATAATTTATGACAATCCACTTATATACTACATTAGAGATTATGTTTATAATAGAGAGGTTTATCCAAAAATATATATATATATATAATATTCTCATTTTTGTAGATTATATAAAACAACAAATTAATAAGAAGAAGAAACCTTCTATATACATAATGCCCACCCTGATGTGAAGAAGGAGCTATCGATCTGTATATGCATTGGCAACGTGGGTGGTGCTATACATGGCTCCTCTGATCAAGTTCTCAATCTATATCATCCATGGCTGTGTCTGCAGCTTCCCCACTTGGCCCTGCAGGAACATCACTGCAATATAACTTTGCATTCCTGCCATCACCAGCATCTGGTGACCTCCTCCAGTTTAGCCTATACTTCTGTATCATTAATTAAATATAAATCATTAGATTGTAACAATTTGATTTAATCATTTATTTTAAAATTGACCTCATCTGGAAAAGTTCATATAGTTGAAATTTTTTTAAAAAAATTTTAATCATTAAGGTGTCCTCTTAGATTTTAAAATTTATTTAGTAATTTTTTTTGTCATCGATCTAAAATAAACATTTTAAAAGAAATTAAAATCATATATATAATTGAAATTTTTTCAAAAAATTATTTAGCTAATATCTATGCAATTAATTTGAGAGAATAATTATAATATTATACCTGCAAATGGCTTTTCACTTGATTGGTGGTCAGCCCTTCAACCTGCATCTGATCTCTTATTTGCTTTGGTGTTGCCACTGATCCAAAATGATCCCAAATTAATAAAGCCAAAAATAAAATTGTTAAATAATCCCAAAATCAGTTGGAGGAATCTAACAAGAAAAAAAAAAAAAGTATCCATGCAACGAGAGAGCAATCATTTTTACCTTCAAAATAAAAACCCTTCAATATTGATTACAAATTAAATCTAATTCAATTTTATATATTTTTTTTTTATAATTCGGAGAAGGGCGAACTCCAATCGGAGTTTCGGATTTATTTATGTCACTCGATCTATTACAAATTTACAATTCTTTAGTAAATTTTATGACTAATTAATTTACATTTTATATATAAACAAAAAAATAATTAATGGTTAATTGAAATATTAGTTGAAATATAATTACCTTCAGGACCTCCTAGCATATGAAGAACGACCACAAACCTAGCATGAAGCTCTGGAGTCCATGATCTCCTGTTGTTTCTCCAAATAGGCTGTGTTAATGGCTTTAGCTTATACTTCATCAGCTTCCTATCATTTACTCTCAATTTCATGCCCATGCCAACTTGTTTTCCTCTTGGAGAAGAATCATTAATTGTTAAGCTAGAAGCCTATAGTTGACATAAATAATTAATATATGTCAATGATTTAAAAAAAATAGCAATGACAAAAACTTAAATAATTTAACTAGCTCAAAATTTTGGATTCCTTTAAATAAAATTTTGAGTTCGAATTTTATATATAGAAAAACATATGTCAGAAGAGTTTTGCCCCATATGCATTCATCTAGTTCAAACTTTGAAATAGTCAGAGAGTTCATATTGCTATTGAATACGGAGCACTAAATGCAAATAATAATAAAAATAAATAATTTAAATGATATTTTTTAATACCTGGGCTGTGAGTAGGGCTGTATCATCTTGCATCTTGTTATTATGATAATTATGATGAGTAGTAGGGTTGGTCCATTGCTGCTGCTGATGATCCATGGAAGGGTTGTTCAAGTCTATAGTGTGTTTCTCTTCAAAGCTCACCATCTTCTTTGTTGCTAAAACATGATCATGATCATCATGATGTTCTGGAAATGATAATTTCTCAGATTCTTCAAGCCCCATACCTTTCTTTATTATCTTGATTTCCTCTTTCAACATATCAATTGCTACATTTATCAAACCAAGAAAACAAATAAAACCCATAAATATATGAAGTTGATATATATAAAAAAGTAACCAAAAAAAATAAAAAAGTCTAACCATCCAAGAGAAGGAGCCTGCATTGAGGGAGTTCTTGATTAAAAACAGCAGCAAAAAGGAGTTCTTCTTTATACTTGAGAAGGTAACCATTCAATATCAAAAGCTTCACTTCATCACTAGTTTCATCATTTGATAAATCTTTTATCAACTCGGCTATGCTTTTGGGCTCACAGGATAGTTTCAGTCCCAAAGCAAGATCAAAGTGACCACTTGCATTTGATGAAGGAGAAGAAGAAGAAGAAGCCATTAGCTCACTCTCAAAACTATCACTATCTCAAAAGAAAAGCTCTCTTTTTTTCAGGCCTATATGTGTGTTTCTCTATATATATATACACACACGGACACATAGAGGCTTGTATGGGAGCTATATAAAATATTGTTTTAATAAGGAAAAAAAAAAGGTGTGTGAATAAAAGAAAACAACAAGAATTTGGTATCATACATATTGAAGAATGGTTTCTATATATCCCAAAAGACAAATTAGATTACATATGATGGATTCCTTGTGCATTACCTATTTCTATATATCAAAATTAAAACTCACATTCACATCTAAAAAATACAGAAAAACTAAAATAGAATTTAAAGTAAACATGAGTTAACGCATTGCTTGCTCCTAGTTAACTTCAGTCACGGCATGACATGTACAAATAAATAAATAAAAAGAAAAAAAATGTATTGTATGAATATATATATTTGTTCTTTTTCACGTTTTTCAAAAAAAAAAAAAGCAATTGGTCTTCTTTGACTTAATTTGTTTTATCCAGAGCCAAATAGTTGCTCTTATTATTTTTTTTTTATATAAGAATGTGTACGTATGGAAATGCTCTCCTGTTATTTTCATTTTGGAAAATTTGTACCCAACAACTAGATTTATCACATGTATTTATATATGTTATATTATTATTGATTAAGTGTAAAACTATATTTGTTTATCTTTTCGAAAGTGTTTTCAGCATTGTAATCTCCGCATGGTAAAAAAATTATTTATTTAGAAAAAAAAAATAGTTTAAGTTGAATATCATAATAAAAAAATTTATTTTCTTTTTGAAAATGGTTAGCATATCCAAATGAATCTGAAAGGAATCTAAGTATTTTGGTAAAATAATTATGATAATGTTAAATTCTAATAGTAATGACAAAAAAATATAAATTCATAAATTAAAAAATATCTGTCAAGATGCGTGCATGATCGAGAATTGAGATTTTATTTTGAAAAATTCAATCTGAATAATAGTCACATAATGACATCATTAATGATTGCTTATTTTTAAAAAAAATTTCGGTATTGTAATCTCCGCATTGTGAAAAAAATTATTAGTTTAGAAAAGATAAAAATGCAATTTAAGTTGAATATCATAAGAAAAAAAAATTATTTTCTTTTTTAGAAATGGTTAACGTATCTGAATGATTATGAAAAGAATCTAAGTATTTTGGTAAAATAATTATAATAGTGTTACATTCTAATAGTAACAAAAATATATATATAATTTTATAAATTAAAAATATCTGTCAAGATGCGTGCATGATTGAAAATTGATATTTTATTTAAAAAAAATCAATCTGAAAAAGATGAAGTGAGATAATAGCATCATTAGCTTAATTTTTAAAATTTTTTCCAGCATCACAATATTATGGTGAAGAAATTTATTTAGAAAAAAAGGATAAAGGTGTAGTTTAATTAAGTTGAATACCACACTAGAGAAATTATTTTTTTCACAATATGGTTAATGTATCTAAAATTTTTTAAAAATTTCTAAATAGTCTGATGATGTAATTATTAAAATATTGAATCCTAATAATAACAAAAAATATGTATCCATACCATATATAAAAGTACGAGATAGGAATAAGCAAATTGACTATTAAACCCTTCCTAATTATTTATTATACAAATATCAATTTAGTCATTTACTAATTGGGTATAATTTTATTTTTAAACTTTATTTTTAAAAGATCCTAGTCATTATTTAATTATAAATGTATATTTATTTATATATAATAGAATTAGATAATAAACGTCATAAAATGTAAAATTATAAGTATAATTGGATTAGGAAAAAAAATTTGTTATTATAAAATAACATATATAAAAAAAATTTACAACTGAAAATTAATAATTATTTTATTATTTATTATATGAATACTGATAAATTTAATTATTAAAATTTACATGCAAAATGTATAAATAAAATAAAATAAAAAATATAAATATATTTAAAATAAATTATTAATTCTTTATTATTATTAAATAAAGCTAATTTGATTCATAATTAATAAATTTACATATAATTTTTTTTATATTGTGATAGATAATGCATAAATTTTATAAAAATATAAATAAACTATATAATAAAATAATATATTAAAAATATAAAAATAAAGAAGAAATTAAGGTGGTGTTTGATAAAAATTGAAAATTAAGTCCTTAAAACTGAATATAATAAATACTAAATTTTTTAAGTACTGAATTAAATAAATCTGATTAATAATTATAAGTACTGAAAATCATAAAAATGATCAATTTTATCTATTTAATCTTGTGATATTGATAAGTAAGTAATAATTTTTAAATAATAAAGACACAAGAGTCAATCTAATAAAAAAAATTTAAAACCTAACAACTTAATGTGTTCAAAAATATTTTAAGTCAAAAGTTTTAACTTATTATTTTAAGTATTTTTTAACTTAATTAAATAATTTAAGTTGGACCCATTTTGGATTATCAAACTAACTTAAAATAATTAAGTGCTGAATATATTAATTTTTAGCATTAAATAGTGTTATCAAACACCCCCTAAAAATGTATAAGAAAAAAATGATAAGCCAATCTATATTTAATGTAGATTTCCATATGATAATAATAGTTGTAAAGTAATATTGTTGAAAATTAAACACGAAAATATCAAAATAGATAGTTGAATACAAAAATTAATTATCATCTAAGGATGTTAACTAATTTTATCATGATAACCCACAAACATGTGATTAAAATTTAGTACCTTAAGTTTTTTAATCTCTATTATCTTTGTTTAATATTAAGTTCAGATATATAAGTTTTGGTTAAAATGTCATTGAATTTTGGCAATTTTAACATTTGAAAGCACATATATAAAAATTGTAAATAAAATTTTCAACTATCTTACAAGTAACAATCTCAATATCTAATAATGTTTAAGAGAAAAAGAAAGCTCACGTTAAATGAGCCGATCAAACTAAACTTTAACTAACTTATATTTGGTTTGTTTATAATTGAGTCAAACTCGAACCGATCTTATTATACCACTTAATGTTCACAACACAAGTTGGTCACGAGATTAAAACAAGTTAAAAGAAATTTTAAAATATATAAATAATTAATTAAAATTATTTATTAAAAATTTAAAATAAATTATTATAAAATTATAATTTTATTGCAATAATATATATTTTTTAAATATTTTTTACACTTATTAAGAATAAAAATTTATATATTTTATATATATAATTAAATTATTAATTTATTAAAATTACAAATTAATTTGCAAGTTCTTATTTAAATTTGTTTATAAGCTTTACGAATCGAGTTTTTGATAACTTGAACTCAACTTATTTATTAAATAAATTTAAATATATATAATTAAAATAAATTTTTATTGAGTTGATCTCATAAATCCTAGTTAAAACTTTTTTTTTTTTTTTTTTAGAATCTAGTTAAAACAGAATTTAGATTTTCATGTTATTGAATTTTGTCCATGTATTGATTGGGCCGCAGCTTGTTTTTATAACTAGCCTTCAGTCTTGAGGCCTCGGCCCAATTGAACACCTTTTAACTCTAAGGAAAGAAAAAAATGATTAAAATACACATCTAATGTAGTTTTTGAAACTCTTAACAAAATGAGGTCTATTTCTTTTTAATGTACCAAAAGAAAATTTTACACTGAACTGGTGACAAAATGTTGGAAATAAGAAGTAAATTATATCACTTACCTATAGAATTTCATGTTGATACAATTTTATGCACTATGTAGCTTTAAAAAAAATTATATGTAGAACGTTGACACAACATTCTATGATCATTTTATTATTTTTAGCATTGTATTTTTACCATTTGATGGTTGAAACTATAAAGTCTAATTATTGTAAAAACAAAAATCTACTAAAAAAATATTATCACATAATTCCTCCTAATATTAAGTATAGACTAACGGCTAATTTAGCACTTTGATTTATTGTATATTATTGAAAAGTTATCTAAAAAGAGAAAATATGGAAAATAATAAGTTATCATTATATATAATAATGACTTAAAATGATACAAATTTGAAATTTTCAATGGTTCAAGTAAGTTAAAAGTTTTGTAAAACAAAAATAACACTAATAGAAAGGACTAAAAAATCTGAAACAAAAATAAATAAAGACTAAAATAGCACATAAAGTAAATTACAGGAACTAAACTGAAAAAACACAATTTAGGGTTTGGGCTTATACCCTTTTGTTCATATAATTGCTAGCAAATAAAACCCCTCAAAAGCTGCCGCTCTTCTAATTCTTCTTCTTCTAGCTTCCCAAATATTAGCTAGGGTTTCGACCTGCACGTCTCCTGTAACTCATGGTATCACTGTTCACTTCACTTTTTATCATAGTCATGTCATATTTACTTCTTTTTGCATGGTGTAAGCTCACTATTGTTGTGTAATGATCTTACATTTTGGTGCCAAATTGATACAACTTTATTGTCCATTTTAGTGTTTTAATTTGTGGGTTCTTGATGTTTGCTTTGATGGATCTGTAAATTTTTTGGGTATTGAAAACTGGGTCATTTTTATCATCTGGGTAGTTTTTATATTTCAAAGTTGGTAACTTTTTAACAGCTTTTTTAGAAGATTGATATGAAATATAATATGAGGAGCTTTCGGTAGGCTTCTTGTAGTTATTTGGTTTTAAAGTTGCTTTAAAACTGGAGTTTTGCTGCTGTTATTCAAATTTTGTGATGGCAATAAGTTGAATGAGTAATGTTGGTGTTTTTTTTTAATGGTTAGTGGATTTTTATTGCATAGATTGAGATGTTACTGTAGTTTTTGTTTATTTGAAATAGGGCAGATCAAGTGCTCCTTAATTTGTACCTTGTTTTGATTTCACATGTTTAGTTTGTGTAAGTTTCAGGATGGAATTTGTTATGAAAGAAATCATAATGTAAATGTATGAATTGTAGTAATGAGGAATTCCGTCAAAATACTATGTTCACGTTTATGAGGACCAGAACAGCTGACTCATATCTCAGTTTTCGAGATGGTTTGGGCACTCATAGTCTCGATTTCATCTGTAAATGGCCTATTGTTTAATTGAATTGAGATATTTTTTAACTACTTGGCTTGCGGCCTACTTGAGAGCTAAAAAAAAAATTGTTATGCTGGAAATATAATAGATGTGTGGAACTGGTCTCGGTGCTCCTTTTTTTTAATCATGTATAGGTCTTTTGAATTGAATAATCATAGAGATTATGTTAGTTGGTTTTTTTCTATTTTCTTCATCCACTTGTATGTTTGTTACAGGCTCCCAAAAGAGGTGTGAAGGCCCCAGCGTTGACAAAGAAGAAACCAGTAAGGAATATTTAAAGTCCAGCTTCAGTTTTTTTATTCAGTTTGTCAGTTGATATGTTTTTCCTCTGCAAATACAACTGATTTAATGCATTCGCTTCATGATTGCAGGAAAAGGTTGTCAATCCTTTGTTTGAGAAGCGGCCAAAGCAGTTTGGAATTGGTGGTGCACTGCCACCTAAAAAGGATTTGACTAGATTTGTTAGGTGGCCTCATGTTGTTCGTATTCAGAGGCAAAGGAGGATTCTGAAGCAACGTTTGAAGGTTCCTCCTGCTGTTAATCAGTTCACAAAAGCACTTGACAAGAACCTTGGTAAAATATTCATTCCTATGCTAGAAACTCTATTCGACTTTTTTACAGTTAAAGAGCCAAAAATTATGCATGCTAATGCGGTTTGAGTAATTTGCATAAATATTCTTGTCTTTTGCTTGAGTTGTTTGATTGTGATATTCTGGAAGCTGCAGAAATTTTTTTTTTTCCTGATGCTTAGTTGTCTTATTTTTTGTTACTTTTTTAAATTACAGCCACCCAACTCTTTAAGTTGTTGCTCAAATATAGACCTGAGGACAAGGCAGCTAAGAAGGAAAGGCTTCTTCAGAGGGCACAAGCTGAAGCTGATGGAAAAACTGTGGAATCAAAGAAGCCCATTGTTGTTAAGTACGGGCTTAACCATGTCACTTACCTCATCGAGCAGGTATATTCATTTTAACATCTAGTTTGCTCTTGCTGTCCCATTAGTTAACTAATAAATAATGCATAATTTTGGCAACTCTTTTATTAGCATAAAATGGGAGTTGTTTTGATAATGTAATATTTAAGGATACTTGTCTCAACTCAACTAAGCCTTAATTCCAAATTGATTTGGTTCAGCTAATTATTCAAGGATATTTTGGAAATATAATTTTCATTGCCTACATCCAGTTTTTAAATTGACTTGTTCTTTTCTCATCTCATCATACTCTTGGTAAATACATGTCCTGTTTTGCTTTGAATTTCACCTTTACACATTGGTAACTCCTTGCAATCTATAGCAAATGATTATACAATGACTTATACTTTTTTGGTCGTGATTGTTTTGTCCATCGTATATTGGTTTTAATTCTTTCTTCTTAACAAAATATATGTTGTACATGTAGAACAAGGCCCAACTAGTGGTTATCGCACATGATGTTGATCCAATTGAGCTTGTTATTTGGTTGCCTGCCTTGTGCCGGAAAATGGAGGTGCCTTATGCAATTGTGAAGGGCAAGTCACGGCTTGGAGCGGTGAATTTTCTGCACTCATTCCATCCACTAGACAATCCTTAAATTAGTTTAGTTTGGAAAACTGACACTTGATGATCTAATTTTTGGTGATAATAAATAGATTGTCCACAAGAAAACAGCTGCAGCTTTGTGCCTGACATCCGTGAAGAATGAAGATAAATTAGAATTTAGCAAGATTTTGGAGGCAGTTAAGGTAATGAATAGTGTCCATCAGCAATAATATTAGACTCTACTAGCATGTTATTTGATACATCATTCACTTAATCTCAACAAGCGTTGTTATGATTTTGTATTTGGCATTTAACAATTTTTGTAGTTGAAGACTTTGCTTATGATCTCTATTTGCATTGTTTTGCCTATTGTTTATTTCAATTCAAAGTCCTCACTCGTCTGTTTCATTCATTATTAGGCCAACTTTAATGACAAGTTTGACGAGCACCGCAAGCGATGGGGTGGCGGCATCATGGGCTCCAAATCTCAGGCCAAGACTAAAGCTAAGGAGAGAGTCTTGGCAAAAGAAGCTGCACAAAGAATGACTTGAGCTTCTAGCAAGAAGCAGAGGAAGTTATATCCAGACAGCAACTTCTGATGCTGGTGGATTTTGCATTTTCTTTTTTTGCATGGTTTTGTTTTGTTTCTTTTTAGCCGGACAATTTTTGCAATGATCTTGTAGCTGAGATATTTTACCATATAATATTTTTGTTTAGATTTCTGGTATGAGAATGAGAATTTATATTTTATAGGCTACACTTCTGTTTGCCTGATATATTGATGTATGTTTAGTTTTGTTTTAGAGCTTGTGGTGTTCAGTTTATGCAATGATATGATAATTGATTTGCTTTTTTGGGTGGCTGAAGCTGAGGTGTAGTTGAGTAGTTATCTACACAACATCTGAAATAATTTTTGTTTTTATAAGGTACAGACAGATATGCATGACAGCATGAGTAGGAGTGGGCTTCCATTTGACGATGAAAACAAAAAAAAAGATTACAGTGTTGAAAGCTGCCTCCTTTTGTCTTCTAATGAAGCCACCAACTCTTTGCTAACAGTAGTTATTACTTTTGCCACAAACATTAAGATTGTAATCATTTTATTTCTAAAAGATTACAAAGATGATAAATAGTATTTCATAATACTAATTTAACCTTTTTACATGCACTATAAGTCAAATGCAAAATGTCTAATTCCAATAGTAATGGGTGACAATAATTTTATTTGTTTATCAAATTAAGACACAATAAATAAAAGATGGTAATCTTGAATTCATTTGAACATAATTGTCCTTTGAAAGCTCAATTTCACAGCTTACTTGCGTAGGAAGGCAGCCAACAAAATGATTAATACTAGTCTCTATCTGAAAATATGAGTCGCATTTATACTTTATAAGATCATAAATAATCTGTACATATAAATAAATTATGCAAATGAATAGAGTTATATTTATTTTTCATAATATATATAAAAATTAGAAAAATTTTTATTATCTAATAAGAATATAATAAATATACGATTTTATTAAATTTTAACAACATAGCATGCTTTAAAAAATTACTATGATTCTGTCCCTGAATCTTTTATATGTGTGTGTTTTGTATAATTTGAAAAGAATTGTCCGAACATAAGATATCAAAAATGAATATTATGGGTCTGTTTGGCATTGCTGTTGAATTCTGCTGTTGCTGATTTGAAAAGTGCTGTGCTGATGAAAAAAACAGTTTATGTGTTTGGTAATAAATTTATTTAGCAAAAAAGTAGATGTATATGTGTTTGGTTAAAGTTATTATAAAAGTGTTGTTTTAAGTAAAATGACTAAAAAGAATAAACACTTTTAAAAATGTAATTTTAATATTTATTTATGTTAATAATTAATGAATTATTTTTAATACTTATTAATTTTTTAATATCACACATACATTTATTTAATTTATGTTATACAATAAAATTTATCAATTATATTGTGGTATTATTGTAATTCAACGAATTTATAAGGATATTTTTGAAATAAAAAATATAAAACTGCTGTTTTATAACCAATTTTTTTCAAAAAACACCATTTACTTGCTTTTTTCAAACTAGGGTTTTGTTTCTTCAAAACTGCATTTTGTGGTTTAACCAAACACTCGAGAAAAGCACTTTTCTTCCCAAATCAGCTTTTTCTCCCTCAAAACTCAATGCCAAACGGGGCCATATCTCCCTAACATCTCTTTGAATCTCATATGAGAACACATTTCTAAATTATATTTCAAATTTAGAATAAATTTGGTAGTCCAAATGTAAAAATAAGAGAAATTTTATCATAATTTTATTTTATATGTACTTTCTTTTCACTTTATATGTATTATCGGTGGATGAAAATGTACTGTACTATCCAACAAAGATTATTAATAAAATAAAATTTATTTTGTGAAAAATAAAGTAAGGGTAGAAATCACTATAAGAATCTTATAAAGTATACTCAACCCCAAAGAAAAGAAAATGAAAATTCCTAACCCACCCCCTTAATTTTCCCCCTCTTTATTCTCCACTATAAAAATAAAACCCCTTTAATGTTTCTTTTATTATTATTATTTTTTTTCTTGTATTCTTCCTCAAAACACAAACCCCAAACAAAACCTCAGAAACAAATGAATTTGAAATGAACTGTGAACTGATTTCAATCAAATTGAATTCTTAGTTTCAAAAAGCATACAAAATCAATGGCGGAAAGCTTAATCAAGCTCCACAATTCTCTCTTCCAAGAGAAATTATCCTCTGCCGATCTCTTCCTCAGCCTCCGTTCCGATCATTCAACCAAACACGGCCTTCAACTCTTCCTCTCCATCCTCAAACGCGCCGTTTCGCCTATCGAACATCATGATCGTGATAGGAAGTTAGGGTTTCAGTCCTGGACTGATTCGCAGATTCAATCTCTCATATCTTTTGGTCTCGCTGTTGTTTCTGCTTCCAGATCTCTATCAGGTTGATTACTGTTAGTATTTTGATTTCGTTTTGTTGATTTTTTTTAATTTTGATTTTTGTGGTTTGCGTGAATAGTTGAGCAAGCGGAGCCGGTAGTTGTTGCTGTGGTGCAGCAGTTGTTAGAGTTTGCTGTTTGTTATTTGGAGAATTTGGACTTTAGCTGCAGTGATGATTTCGCTATGCAGGTTAGTTTTTGTTAGTGGAAATACTGTTTAATTAATGTCTACTTATTTACTCACTGGCGATGCTTTATATTAAGTATGATTTTTGAGTTTAAATTGATGATTGTATTGTTTGTTGTTTTAGTAGGAAGTTATTGAAATTAGTTGCTTTTACTTGTTTGTTTAAAATTCAATCATTATCGGATGCAATTTGACTTCTTTTGTTTCCTTGAAGCAAGAATTTCGATTTGTCCCTGTTTGTTGAATTTATAGAATTGGTCCTCAGTAACTTGGAATTGTAAGTAAATGTTATAATATGTAGCATGGGAATGGAAATGCTGAAATGAGGAAGTGCAGAAATGGATACGGTGTTTGTCAAATTATAGGAAACAAGCACATTTGTCCGGGGGATGTGTTAATGATTATTCTGTTCAATAATGTTTCTTTCTGTGGCATTGTTTCATTAAGCTTCTCTTTGGAATTTTTCTTCTGTCCTCCTGGCGATTTTATTGATCTGCTGTCCTATGCCTATGCTGCCAGCCATTTGTTTTCTCACATACCTTTGCTGGTATTACATGACTGTGTTACCTACAGCAGTATATGCAATTTTTTTTGTTGGGAACTGTGCTGTATATCATCACACAGAAGCTGCTATTTGGCTAGTTTATGTATGAGTTTTCCTCCAAATTGTTCTCTACAGCAATTATGCTTTTAAAATGTTCGGTCAAATGACTGCTTTGGATACCTTTTAGTTTCTATACTTAAGTACTACTAATATATACTGGTTATTTATTTATTTTTGGCTCAGGGTAATGTAGTACTACTTTTGGAGTTGGCATTGGTTGATGGAGTTGATAAATTATCAGATACTTCCCAGTCTTGCTCTATAACTTGTCTTATAGAACTATTGCCGACGGATTCTGATGATTATTGCAGTATTGAGTTGGAAAGGAACATAAAATGTAGGCTTCAAGGTATTGTTTACATATGCTTCATTTTCTTTTCCTGATGGTTTATACTGCTGATGAAAAACTTTCTAACTTTTCTTTTTGCACCTTGTGAAGGTGCCAGTTGCTCAAAGGGAGAGAAAGCAATGGATCAGCTATTGATGACACTAGCATCTGAAAGCATTCAACCTGAATGGCAAGTCCTTGGCTTTCATGGAGCAAACCGAGATTTGAACAATTTGATTTTTATATCTCAGCATTGGGCTGTTGTCCATGTTGATTGTGTTTGCCGTCTGATGTTGTGCTGCAAACAAGTAATTGACTTGCCATATATGCATGAGGACAAAATGGCAGTTTCAGATTTTTCCAGGAGATTGTCCTTTGGGTTGAGAATTTTGAAGTTGCTCAGGACTCTTATGAAGGACGTTCCATATGTTGGATATGATGCCCCTCTGTTACAAGAAGTTGCTTCATGTGCCGATGTGTTACCTTGCTTGTTTAGAATTGGCGTGGAATTTGCAAATAACCATGCTGCTGTTGACGGTAGTTTGGAGGGTCTCATATTATTGCTCTTAGAAGAGTTTCTTCTTTTTGTCCGAGTTGTTTTTTGCAATAGCAGTGCATTTCAGAATATTCAAGCATGCATTGTAGCTTCTTTATTGGATAACTTGGATGCTTCTATATGGAGATACAACAAGTCTATTGCTAACCCAAAACCCCCTCTAATATACTTTCCTCGCTCTGTCCTCTACATCTTGAAACTTATCCAGGATCTTAAGAGGCAAAAGTTTCAGGCTCTTGATTCGAAGGGCTCTGGTGCAGATCTGATTGGCAGCTCTACTGATTTGCAAAATAATTACCCATTATGCCATGTACGTTCTGAGGAAGTTCCTTTGCTTAAAAAGTTTAAACATGAAGATTTGTTGAAAATTATATTTGATCCTTCAACCCAATGGATGGACAATCTGATGCATCTTCTTTTTTTCCTTCATTGTGAAGGAGTTAAAATAAGACCTAAAGTGGATAGGTCCCTTTCTAATTGTTCAAAAGTTAGCCCTTCAGAAGTGGAAAATACAGTTTGCCATGAGGATGAAGCCCTTTTTGGAAACCTTTTCTATGAAGGTAGTCGCTCAGTGGGATCTACTGATGGCTATGACCAGCCACCAGTTCCTGTCAATTCTTGCTCCAGCAGTTGCAATATGCCAATGCAGGCTGCTACAGAATTATTGAGTTTTCTGAAAGAGAATGTCTTTTCTCATGAATGGTCTCCTCCTCTTTTTGAGGATGCCTGCAAAAGGCTAAGAGAGAACCACATTGATATATTGCTTACTGTACTTACTTCCCAGGGCTGTTGTTCAGAGGATAAGACTTTTGATAGATGTTCTGCTTTGCATGAAGAGAAAAAGATTGGGCATATCAGTGAACTTTGCTTTGAGCTGTTGCTTAACCTTCTTATCAGCCATGGTTTGCCTGATGCTCTTGAAGAGTACCTTGTTGAGCAAATTTTGAAGGTTGAAAATGATGCTTTTGTTTACAATGATCAGACACTAACCCTGCTATCTCACAGTCTTTTTTCTACTGTGGGTTTGGCTGGTAATCAGTTAAGAAGCAAATTGTACAAAGGGTTTGTGGGTTTCATTGTTGATAGGGCTAAAGCAGTTTGTTCAAATTGTCCTGGAATTAAGGATTTTGTTGGGACTCTCCCATCAGTATTTCACATTGAGATTCTTCTAATGGCATTCCACTTATCATCAGAAGGAGAGAAGGCAACACTTGCAAACTTAATATTTTCTTCAATCAGAGCAGTTGATGCTCCATCTTCTGGTTTTTCTAACACACAGTTGTCATGTTGGGCACTACTAGTATCAAGGTTGGTCTTAGTACTTCGTCATATGGTGTTCTATCCTCATAACTGTCCTTCATCACTGCTGCTAGAATTGAGGTCGAAATTGAGGGAAGCTCCAGTTTGTGGTTCACTTCTGCCTCATAGTGAAAATGATAAGATGTCATCTTGGGCATCTATGACGGCAAAAACTGTATTGGGTCAATGGGTTGACACAGAGCCTGCCATCGGTGCCTTGATCAATCAAATATTTGACATTTCAGCTCTTCCTCCATCACTTTGTAGAGATGAATTGGCTATTGAATCCTTATGCCTGAGCTGGAATGATTTATGTGCAACGTTCTCATGGATTCTAGGTTTTTGGAAAGGTAAAAAAGCTTCATCAGTAGAAGATCTTATAGTTGAAAGATATATGTTCTCGCTTTGTTTGGATATTCCTATTTTGAGTTCCACATCAGACCATCAGCTTTCAATCTGGAGCGAGACACAGTCAATGGACATATCTAATATGTTAAATTTCTTTCACTTCAGTCAATCACTTATAGCTCACTGTGATGATGTTGGAAAAGGCATGAACCTTCCGGATGTTGTAATAGCTGTGTTAGAGCATTTGTGTGAGCTGTACATGCCAGAAGATGTTGAACTGGGTTGGGATTTCTTCAGGAATGGGTGTTGGTTGTCTATGATACTCTCCTTATTTAATGTTGGCATCAGTCAATACTGTATGAGGAATAGTGTCCCTGGAGTGAGTCCGTCCTGGATTGTAAATACAGATAGGGATAATCAGTACGTTACTGTTGCTGAAGGCTTGATTTCCAGGTTCATTGAGTCTGGTCATGTCCTGTTCCTGCTGAGGATGTTATCGTCTTTGTTGAACAAATACTTACAGGCATATCAAAAGGCTTTCCTTGCTACTGTTGCTGATGGCCAGTGCACTGCTAATGGGTTTTCATCCTTGTTACTTCTCAAACACTCTAGTTTTGATAAATGCCTTCAGGATGAATTCCTTAAGAAAAGCGGCACTGATTCTTATCACCTGGAGTCTTTTTCTGATATATTATCAAAATGGGATGCTGTAGTTGACAAAAGAGCTCCGAGTGTTCGCTGCAAAGTGTTTTGGGAATGTTTGTTGCATGGTTTTCCATCTCAGCTTAAAACTCCAAGTTCAATTCTCCTATCTTCTATTCTTAGCATAAGAGGGATAGTTTTTGTATTAGACGGGTTGTTCAGACTAGAAGATATAAGAGAGAATATTTTCCAGGAGAGGAAGGTGCTCTGCCAGACTCTTAGTTCATTGATGATCATCAAGTTTGATAGAATCTTTGAAAGCATTGAAGGAAAATGCGAAGCTATTGTTAGAAATCTGAGTACTGGCTTTGAACTTTCAGATTATAGTGATCTATTTCTATTGAAGCACATGGAAAGGTTTTTAAGAGAAATCAATGTCAGTGAAGAGTGTGATAGCGCTTCCCTTGAATGGGTGATTACCAAGACTATTGATACTGCAGATAGCCTCAGGAAAGACCCACTGAAATCTGCTATCTTTAAATTTTATCTTGGTGCAGAAGATGTGCCTGAACCTCTCAAGGAGTTCTATGGGTTGCAACGTGGTGATTTGTTAGTTCTAATTGACTCTCTGGATAAATGTTCCTCTGAATCTGTAAATGCAAAAGTGCTTAATTTCTTTGTTGATATCTTATCTGGAGAGTTCTGTCCATATCTCAAACATAAGATTCAGGAAAAATTCTTTGAGATGGATGTGCTTTTTCTGTCCAAATGGTTGGAGAAACGGCTGTTAGGTTCTGTAATGGAAGCTTCAGGTGGGGCCAGCTGTGCAAAGGGGAATTCTATTTCTCTCAGAGAAACAACTATGAGTTTTATTCAAACTCTTGTATTGTTACCTTCAGAATCACAAGTGACAGAACTGAACCATCATTTATTTGAAGCTGTGCTGGCTTCACTTGACACTGCATTTTTGCTATTTGATGTGCATATTGCTAAATTATACTTCCATTTTGTTGTTCAACTTTCTAGAGGGGAATATTTAATGAAATTGCTTCTGAAGAGGACTGTAACTTTGATGGAGAAGTTGGCTGGGGATGAACGTCTGCTTCCGGGGCTGAAATTTCTCTTTGGCTTTCTTGTAAATGTCTCAAGTGATTGTGGGTCCTGTAAGAGCCCCTTGGAAAAGTTGTCAGGGAAGTCTTTATCTGGCAGTGGTCTTGGTATGGGTGCTGTTGCTGTAAAGCCCCTAGGATCAAGGAAGAATTCAGATTCTATGGTTCTATCTGCAAATCAAGAAGGGGGGGCCACAGCCCTTGAATGTGATGCAACTTCTGTGGATGAAGATGAGGATGATGGAACATCTGATGGTGAGGTAGCTAGCATGGACAAGGATGAGGAAGAAGATACAAACAGTGAAAGGGCCCTTGCCTCAAAAGTTTGCACATTTACATCCAGTGGCAGCAATTTTATGGAACAACACTGGTACTTTTGTTATACTTGTGATCTGACGGTATCAAAAGGCTGTTGCTCTGTCTGTGCAAAAGTTTGTCATCGTGGACATCGTGTTGTTTATTCTCGCTCCAGTCGGTTCTTTTGTGATTGTGGAGCTGGTGGTGTTAGGGGTAGCAATTGCCAATGCTTGAAGCCTCGAAAATTTACTGGGAGCGACAGTGCCCCTGTCCGCAGTGCTAGCAATTTTCAGTCCTTCTTACCCTTCACTGAGGATGTTGATCAATTGCCAGACAGTGATTCTGATCTGGATGAGGATCTATGTTCAGATACAGATAGCTCACTTAGGTTATCAATTCCAAGAGAGCTCCAAGATGGTGTCAGTGCATTGCTTGGAGAACTTGATGTTGAGGGTCGTGTGCTTCAACTTTGCTCTTCATTACTGCCATCCATAACAAGCAAAAGAGAATCTAATATTTCCAAAGATAAGAAAGTAATTTTAGGCAAAGATAAGGTGCTTTCTTATGGTGTTGTGCTGTTGCAGTTGAAGAAGGCATACAAAGGTGGTTCTTTAGACCTGAAAATAAAGGCTGATTATCCAAATGCTAAGGAGCTCAGAACACATCTATCTAGTGGCTCTCTTGTCAAATCCTTGCTCAGCGTAAGTAATCGAGGTCGACTTGCTGTTGGGGAAGGTGATAAAGTTGCTATATTTGATGTTGGACAATTAATTGGACAAGCCAACATAGCACCAGTAACGGCAGACAAGACCAATGTCAAGCCTCTATCGAAAAATATTGTTCGCTTTGAAATTGTACATCTTGCTTTCAATTCAGTAGTGGAGAATTATCTAGCTGTAGCAGGGTATGAAGATTGCCAAGTCCTTACTTTAAATCCTCGTGGTGAAGTGACTGATCGTCTTGCCATTGAACTTGCTCTACAAGGTGCATATATCAGACATATTGATTGGGTTCCTGGTTCTCAGGTTAAGTTAATGGTGGTGACTAACAGGTTTATCAAGATATATGATCTATCCCAGGACAACATCAGTCCCTTGCATTACTTCACCTTACCTGATGATGCAATTGTTGATGCAACACTTCTTGTGGCTTCTCAGGGGAGAATGTTTCTTGTTGTTCTTTCTGAACAAGGGAACTTGTTCAGGTTAGAATTGTCTGTGCAGGGTAATGTTGGGGCCACCCCATTGAATGAAATTATTCAGATTAAGGACAAAGAAATCAATGCAAAGGGATCATCTTTGTGTTTCTCTGCCACTTACAAATTGCTTTTCATTTCCTATCAAGATGGCACTACTTTGATGGGTCGACTGAGCTCTGATGCAACATCTCTAACTGAAATGTCTTTTGTGTATGAAGAAGAACAAGATGGCAAAATGCATTCAGCCGGTCTACATAGATGGAGAGAGTTGCTAATAGGAAGCGGGTTATTTGTTTGCTTCTCCAGTGTGAAATCGAATGCTGCATTTGCTGTGTCTGTGGGGCCTCACGAATTACATGCACAAAGCATGCGGCATGCTGTGAGTTCAACATCGCATTTAGTTGGGTTAACTGCTTACAAGCCTCTGTCCAAAGACAAGGTCCACTGTCTTGTTTTACATGATGATGGAAGCCTTCAGATATATTCACACATCCCTGCAGGATCTGATGCTAGTGCGAGTTTGACTGCTGATAAAGTTAAAAAGTTGGGCTCTGGAATCCTCAACAGCAAGGCCTATGCCGGGATAAAACCTGAGTTCCCCCTTGATTTCTTTGAGAAAACAGTCTGCATTACAGCAGATGTAAAATTGGGTGGTGATGCCATCAGAAATGGTGATTCTGAAGCTGCAAAGCAGAGCTTGGCATCTGAGGATGGCTTTCTAGAAAGTCCCAGCTCTGCAGGCTTTAAGGTATTGCTTGTTTAGGTTCTTCTGGTTTGTGCTATGTCTTAGGTCCTTTGTCTTTTAATATAAATGATATTTAGAAAAAGAAATTACCTTTCTATCTTGGTCTTGTTTGATTTTTCTTTTCTTGAAAAGTGTTTCACCTCTACACCACATAATAGTGTTGAAAGATCCCCTGATCTCTCTTGTGAGTGTGGAGAAGGCGTTACAATTCCTCTAGGTGCCTGTATTAACTAATGGATGCCCCTAGTTAGAATCTGGAGGCATGATAATATGAATTTGAAACTTATTTTCCCTTCAAGCATATGCATTTGGACTGCAGGGATCTTTCAGGGAATGCTCAATAGTACCTGATCTGAGGGTAAATTTATCCCGATGTTTCCATTAGTAAATGCAATTGATGTTTTTTCCTGGTTATAGCATCAGTAGTTGTAATCATGCTTGTTAATGCTGTACATGGCTGGGAGTTTAGTGATGATAGTTTGAAATATCAGTTCTCTAAACTTGGCATTTAGACAGTGTTCTGTTATTTATATATGTTAATGATTTGTGTATAAGTTATGCTTTAAAAGATCTCTATGTTATGTTTTCTGATTGGTCTGTTTTTATGTGTATGCATTAGAGAGAGAGAGAGAGAGATGTAGTCATGGCAATCTATGATTATTATCTCATTAGATAAATTTTTATACAGTTCATATGTCAGTCACCGTTTCCTGTGACAATTTTTTTTTTGGGTTTTTCTTTTTCCAGATATCTGTCTACAATTCAAATCCTGACATTGTCATGGTGGGTTTTCGTGTGCATGTCGGCAACAATTCAGCAAACCATATACCTTCTGATATTACCATTTTCCAGAGGGTAATTAAGTTAGATGAGGGCATGCGATCTTGGTATGATATTCCATTTACTGTAGCTGAATCACTCCTTGCTGATGAAGAATTTGTAATCTCTGTTGGGCCAACCTTCAATGGCACTGCTCTTCCCAGAATTGATTCTCTTGAAGTATATGGTCGAGCTAAAGATGAATTTGGTTGGAAAGAGAAAATGGATGATATGGAAGCTCGTGTGCTTGGTTCCAATTCATTGCTTGGAGGATCTGGGAAGAAATGCCGGTTGGTGCAGTCTGCTTCCATTCAGGAGCAGGTGGTAGCAGATGGGCTCAAGCTCCTGTCCAAGTTATATTCATTGTGCAGGTCCCAAGAAGATGATGCAAAAACGGATCCAAGTGAACTCAAGTGTAAGCTGCTCTTAGAAACAGTTTTCGAAAGTGACAGAGAGCCCTTGTTACAGGCTGCAGCTTGTCATGTCTTGCAGTCTGTTTTCCCAAAAAAAGAAATATATTACCAGGTATCTGTCTTAGAATATTTATCTATAGCAGAGCTTTGTTTTACCCTTTCTTTAACAGCTTTGTTTAAGCTCCTGTTCAAGGAGTTGTGTTTATAGAAACATATTTGCGTTGTGGTCACAAATTGGGATTCTTCCCCAGGTTAAAGATGTTATGCGCCTTCATGGGGTGGTGAAATCAACCTCTATGCTATCTTCAAGGCTAGGAGTTGGCGGAACTACTGGAGGGTGGATAGTTGAAGAATTTACTGCTCAGATGCGTGCTGTATCTAAGATTGCATTGCACCGTCGTTCTAATTTAGCACTCTTTCTGGAGATGAATGGTAATCTTATAGACATCAGTTGCACATGCATTCCTTGCACCAGGTTCAATCATATAAGTGTGTGCTTGTGCACTAGGTTCAGCAATCATATAAGTGTGTGCTTGTGCACACATGCTGATTGTATCTGCATGCTAGACTATGCCCAGGAGTTTCCCCATGTTTAAACTCCAACTGGTTTGGCTTTGACTGAAAGTATAATGACCTTACATCCTTAACTGAAAATGGAAGTGCAGCGGGACCTTCCATTCTTTCTATTCAAGGAAAATTTTCAAACTAAATCTTTTTTTTTGCGTCTCACTATTGCTAAATGGTTTATGGAGATTAGCCCTGTTTATGATTCTAGTAAGTGGGATATGCTTTTCTTGCATATCTGAATTTCAATTAGTGGCCATAACAAGTAGAACCCAGAAAAAAGAAAGTTCTTTTTCAGCCTGACTACTTTCTTTCCTGAGACAGGTAAAATCTTGAGTTTGTTCCTCTCTTTATGTCTCTCAAGTTGGAAAAAGGAATGCTGAGTGACCACTTATTCTCTTTGTATATATACACAGGAAAATGGGCTTTGGACTTTTCAATAATTTTTTGAAGCTTTTGAAATTTTGGCCACTCAAATAGTTGACCATTTGTATTGTTCTATTTTTAAGCTATTGAAACTACTGTTTTCCTTATTGTGTAGGCTCTGAAGTTGTGGATGGACTCATGCAAGTTCTATGGGGAATTTTGGAGTTTGAACAACCTGACACCCAAACTATGAACAACATTGTTATAGCCTCTGTGGAGCTTATATATTGCTATGCTGAATGTCTGGCTTTACATGGAAAGGACACAGTGGAACGTTCTGTTGGTCCTGCTGTTGTATTATTAAAGAAACTTATATTCTCCCCCAGTGAGGCTGTCCAAACTTCTAGCAGGTTGTAGTTATAATTTCATGTGTGTGTATGTCTGTGTTTTAAGGTTTATTTTTCATCTTATGTATACCTCATTGTCCCTTTCAGTCTGGCTATTGCTTCAAGGTTGCTTCAGGTTCCATTCCCAAAGCAAACAATGTTAGCAACAGATGATGCTGTAGATGCTATCTCTGCCTCTGGTGCTGCTGAGAAAACTGGTGGAAATACACAAGTCATGATTGAAGAAGATTCTATCACCTCTTCTGTGCAATATTGTTGTGATGGCTGCTCCACTGTTCCTATACTAAGGCGAAGATGGCACTGTACTATTTGTCCTGATTTTGACTTGTGTGAGACTTGTTATGAGGTATTGGACGCTGATCGACTTCCTCCACCTCATTCTAGAGATCATCCAATGACAGCTATTCCAATTGAAGTGGAATCATTAGGAGGAGATGGGAATGAGAATCAATTTGCCACTGATGATGCCAATGATTCCAACTTGATGCCTATAACAGCAGATGACAGCATACAGAACTCTGCTCCTTCAATTCATGTCTTGGAACCCACTGCATCTGGAGAGTTCTCTGCCTCAGTGACTGATACAGTATCTATTTCTGCTTCAAAAAGAGCTGTGAATTCGTTGCTTCTCTCTGAACTTCTTGAACAGTTGAAAGGTTGGATGCTGACAACCTCTGGTGTTCGTGCTATCCCTATCATGCAGCTGTTCTATAGACTATCATCTGCTGTGGGTGGACCGTTTATAGACAGCTCCAAGCCTGAGGCTTTGGATTTAGAGAAACTTATTAGGTGGTTTTTGGATGAAATTGATCTCAACAGACCCTTTATAGCCAAAACTCGCACTTCATTTGGGGAAGTTGCGATTCTTGTCTTTATGTTCTTTACTTTGATGCTCCGTAACTGGCACCAGCCTGGTGGTGATGGTTCCATTCCAAAATCTAGTGGAAATACAGACTCACATGATAAGAATATTATCCAAGTCACTTCAGCTGCTTCTCATTCTTCCTTGGATGGTCAAGAGAAAAATGACTTTACGTCTCAGCTCCTTCGAGCCTGTAGTACTCTCAGGGATCAGGCCTTTGTTAATTATTTGATGGATATTCTCCAGCAGCTAGTCAATGTTTTTAAGTCCCCTACCACTAGTTTTGACACTGCACATGGTTTGAATGGTAGTTCAGGATGTGGGGCTCTATTAACAGTTAGAAGAGATTTACCAGCAGGAAATTTTTCTCCATTCTTTTCTGATTCATATGCAAAAGCCCATCGATCTGATATTTTTATGGATTACCATAGGCTTCTATTAGAGAACGCATTCCGACTGGTGTACACTTTGGTCAGACCAGAAAAGCAAGACAAGTCTGCAGAGAAAGAGAAGGTTTACAAGGTATCGTCTGGTAAGGATTTGAAACTAGATGGTTATCAGGATGTCCTCTGTAGTTACATCAATAATCCTCACACTACATTTGTAAGAAGATATGCAAGGAGGCTGTTCCTGCATCTTTGTGGAAGTAAAACTCACTATTATAGTGTTCGAGATTCATGGCAGTTCTCTACTGAAATGAAGAAGCTATACAAGCACATAAATAAATCTGGTGGCCTTCAAAATTCTGTTCCCTACGAGAGAAGTGTGAAGATAGTGAAGTGTTTGTCTACAATGGCTGAGGTGGCTGCTGCACGGCCCCGAAATTGGCAGAAATACTGTTTGAGGCATGGAGATGTATTACCCTACTTGATGAATGCGGTGTTCTATTTTGGTGAAGAATCTGTTGTTCAGACTCTCAAACTTCTGAATTTGGCCTTTTATTCAGGAAAGGATATGACCCACTCCTTGCAGAAAGTTGAAGCCGGGGACTCCGGAACAGGTTCAAACAAATCGGGGAGCCAGTCTGTGGATTCAAAAAAGAAGAAGAAAGGTGAAGAGGGAACTGAAGCTGGACTGGAGAAATCGTATTTGGATATGGATGCAGCTGTAGATATCTTTGTTGACAAGGGTGGTGATATTTTGAGGCAATTCATTGACTGCTTTTTACTGGAATGGAATTCAAGCTTGGTGCGCATGGAGGCTAAGTGTGTTCTTTATGGTGCATGGCATCATGGGAAGCATTCATTCAAGGAAACAATGCTAATGGCTCTCTTGCAGAAGGTGAACAATCTACCAATGTATGGTCAGAGCATTGTTGAGTTCACTGAACTGGTTACTTTGTTACTGGGGAAAGTCCCTGATAATAGTTCAAAGCAGCAGAGTACTGATCTTGTGGATCGTTGTTTGACTACCGATGTAATTAGGTGCATCTTTGAGACACTCCATTCACAAAATGAGCTTCTTGCAAATCATCCAAATTCTCGCATATATAGTACTTTGAGTGGTCTTGTGGAATTTGATGGGTATTATCTCGAGAGTGAGCCTTGTGTGGCCTGCAGCTCTCCTGAGGTACCTTATAGTAAGATGAAGCTAGAAAGCTTGAAGTCTGAGACTAAGTTTACAGACAATCGCATTATAGTGAAGTGTACTGGAAGTTACACAATCCAAACTGTGACTATGAATGTTCATGATGCACGCAAGTCCAAATCTGTGAAAGTCTTGAACCTTTATTACAACAATCGGCCTGTTTCTGACTTGTCAGAGTTGAAAAATAATTGGTCTCTGTGGAAGCGCGCAAAGAGTTGTCATCTTGCTTTCAACCAGACTGAGCTAAAAGTGGAGTTTCCTATTCCAATCACTGCTTGCAACTTCATGATTGAACTGGATTCCTTTTATGAAAATCTTCAGGCATTATCACTTGAATCATTGCAGTGCCCCCGTTGCAGTCGACCTGTCACTGATAAGCATGGAATTTGCGGCAATTGCCATGAGAATGCATATCAGTGCAGGCAATGCCGCAACATAAATTATGAGAATCTGGACTCTTTTCTGTGCAATGAATGTGGGTACAGCAAATATGGTCGTTTTGAGTTTAACTTTATGGCAAAGCCTAGTTTTACATTTGATAACATGGAGAATGATGATGATATGAAGAGGGGTTTGGCAGCCATAGAGTCGGAATCAGAAAATGCTCATAGGAGATACCAGCAACTTTTGGGCTTCAAAAAGCCCCTCCTTAAGATTGTATCAAGCATTGGAGAGAATGATATGGATTCACAGCAGAAGGATTCCGTCCAGCAAATGATGGTTTCTCTGCCAGGACCTTCATGTAAGATAAACCGTAAGATTGCTCTTCTTGGTGTCTTGTATGGTGAAAAGTGCAAAGCTGCGTTTGATTCTGTCAGCAAAAGTGTACAGACCCTGCAGGGCCTTCGTCGGGTTTTGATGAATTACTTGCACCAGAAGCATTCAGATGATGCAATTGCAGCATCCAGATTTGTGGTTTCCAGATCCCCAAATAATTGCTATGGCTGTGCAACTACATTTGTGACTCAGTGTTTGGAGATGTTGCAGGTGCTCTCAAAACATCCTACTTCAAAGAAACAACTTGTTGCAGCTGGCATCTTATCTGAATTGTTTGAAAATAATATTCATCAAGGTCCAAAACCAGCGCGTGTTCAAGCTAGGGCAGTGCTTTGCGCCTTCTCTGAAGGTGATATAAATGCAGTAACTGAGTTGAACAGTTTAATACAAAAGAAAGTCATGTACTGCCTTGAACATCATCGTTCTATGGACATTGCCCTTGCCACTCGTGAGGAGCTATTACTGCTCTCAGAAGTGTGTTCCCTGGCTGATGAGTTTTGGGAATCAAGATTACGTGTTGTTTTCCAGCTGTTGTTTTCGTCCATCAAATTGGGTGCCAAACACCCTGCAATAGCAGAGCATATCATTCTCCCTTGTCTGAGAATCATATCTCAGGCATGCACTCCTCCAAAACCTGACACAGTGGACAAAGAGCAGGCTTCTGGAAAACCTACTCCTGCTGCTCAGCTGAAGGATGAAAACAACTCAACTACATCTGGATCTTTGAGTGGGGTAGTCAGTGGTAGCAAATCAGCACCAGAACTTCTGGAAAAAAATTGGGATACATCTCATAGGTCCCAGGATATTCAATTAATGAGCTATTCAGAATGGGAGAAAGGTGCATCATATCTTGATTTTGTTAGAAGGCAGTACAAAGTATCTCAAGCAGTGAAAGGGGCAGGGCAGAGATCTCGACCCCAGAGACATGAATATCTAGGTCTCAAATATGCACTTAGGTGGAGACGGCGTGGTTCTAAGACATCTAAGGGTGATTTATCAACGTTTGAGCTTGGATCGTGGGTGACAGAACTTGTTTTGAGTGCTTGCTCACAATCTATCAGGTCAGAGATGTGCATGCTGATTAGTTTACTCTGTACTCAGAGTTCATCGAGGCGGTTTCGGTTGCTAAACTTACTGATGACTCTGCTGCCATCAACCCTTGCTGCTGGCGAAAGTGCAGCAGAATATTTTGAATTGTTGTTCAAGATGATTGATTCAGAAGATGCTCGTCTCTTCTTGACTGTACGTGGATGTCTAATGACAATTTGTAAACTGATTACCCAAGAAATCAGCAATGTTGAATCTTTAGAAAGGAGTCTGCAGATTGACATTTCACAGGGATTCATTCTTCACAAGCTTATTGAACTCCTTGGCAAATTTTTAGAGGTTCCTAATATCAGATCCAGGTATCAATTGTTGCTTTTTAATACTGATTAGTTTTTTTTTCTTCTCATCCTTTCAACTAGCTACATTTTGATTCCAGATTCATGCGAGACAATTTGCTGTCTGATATACTTGAGGCTCTTATTGTCATTCGTGGCTTGATAGTACAAAAGACGAAGCTGATTAGTGACTGCAATCGCCTTCTAAATGATCTTTTAGACAGTCTTCTGCTTGAGAGCAGTGAAAATAAACGACTGTTTATCCAAGCTTGTATCTGTGGTCTACAAATACACGGGGAGGAGAGTAAAGGACGAACTTGTTTGGTATGGAGAAATCACCTAACACTCTATTTTGTTCTGTGTTTATAGTTTCTGAGTGCTCTAATATCAGTTATAGAGACTCTATTTGTTTTCTGGCCTGAAGTTTGAAGTTTTTGAAATGTGCTTGAAATCATGCTATGGTTATACCATGGTGTTCCTTTCTGGAATTTTGTGAAGTGGGCCAGGGAGTTCCCATTTCTGTGTCACATGGCGGATTTTGTTTATTAAAAAAATAATTATGTGCTTGTTTTTAAAGAATCTCCCTTTCAAACACCTTTCCATTGCTGTTATTTTATTTCTGGGAAAAAAAAATCTAAAAGTTGCTAAGCATTGTGCAATTGCAGGTTTCTGCCCAATTAGCTCTCATCTTATTTTCATTTTTGCACATTGATGAAGAATGATAGGTTTTTTTTTTCAAACTGCTAATTTGCTACGGTATCTTCTGGTTTATACAGTTTATCTTAGAGCAGCTTTGCAATTTGATCTGCCCATCAAAACCAGAGTCTGTGTATTTGTTGGTTCTTAACAAGGCACACACACAAGAAGAATTTATCAGGGGATCAATGACAAAGAATCCATATTCCAGTTCTGAGATTGGTCCTCTGATGCGTGATGTGAAGAATAAAATTTGCCATCAACTGGATCTGCTAGGCCTTCTCGAAGATGATTTTGGCATGGAGTTGCTGGTAGCTGGGAATATCATCTCTCTTGATTTAAGCATTGCGCAAGTTTATGAGCAAGTCTGGAAGAAGTCAAATAGTCAACCTTCAAATGCAGTGGCTAATTCGACCTTCTTATCGTCAAGCAGCATGACATCAGCAAGAGATTGCCCACCTATGACAGTGACTTACAGGCTTCAGGTGGGTTGACACCATTTCTTATTGATAACTGTTTGATATGTGTCTATTTGTTGATAGAAATTGGTTCCAGTTGATGAGAGTATATTATCATTATAGCATATACCATAATACAGTTTTCTCATTGAGCTTCTCTCAGGAGATTGACCCAATGAATGCTATTTTTGTATTAGTAAGCACTCATGTTTTCATTCTATCCTTGCTGGTGGTTTGCTGTTAAGAATATATTTAAGTGCCAACAGGGTTTTTTTTTAATGATATTGAGCACTTCAGTTAGGAGTTTATTTCTTCCTCTTCTTTGCGTACTTATGCTGTCCTTTCTAAAAAAATTTCTCCCCCTTTTTGTGAAAGTTAAGCGTATAAGTTTGGCATTTGTGTTATCCATAAGAGATGAATGAATATTATTTTTTGGGATAATTTGTAGGGATTAGATGGTGAAGCTACTGAGCCCATGATCAAGGAATTGGAGGAAGATAGGGAAGAATCACAAGATCCTGAGATTGAGTTTGCAATAGCAGGAGCAGTTCGAGAGTGTGGTGGGCTTGAAATTCTATTAGGCATGATCCAGGTGAGCTTATGTTATCTTGCTGTTGAAATGTCCTCAGACATAAGATATTCTTTCTGTTTGAGTTTGAATTGTTCCTCCTTGTTGCGAGTCTGCTTTTTTTTTTTTTTTCCCTGATTGGTTTGTAGTTATGTACTTTATATTTGAGGTTGACTCTATTCTCGGAATGGAACTTTTAGTGAAGGCATGCATATACTGCGAAAGGTTTTTAAAAAAGTTTTCATAGTTATATATATATATGTATGTATGTACCAAGAACACTCATATTTTTCCTTCCATTAGTTTCAGATTTTCTTTTAACTAAGAAAGAAAAAGTTTCATAACTGTTTAAATGGAGAACAGTTTTTTTCCTCTTGGTGATCGAGTTCTTTTAACATAGTCATTTACAGTAGTTTGATATGCCAAATGTAGAAGATTTTGTCCTGCTTAGACAGCATTTATCTTAATGTATATGTTTGTAATTGCTGCAATACTCTTGATGTTATTCTTCTTTGGTTTTCAATTAATGCACATAAATCACTGGCATGAATTTTAGCAGTATTAATTAGGTGTTCTCCCCTACTCCCTCTTGAGTTTGCAAAAGAAGCTTTTTTTCTACTTTTTAAAGATGTGATCTTGATTCAAATGTACAGAGGTTGCGAGATGATTTCAAGTCCAACCAGGAGCAGTTGGTTGCGGTTCTTAATCTTCTTATGCATTGCTGCAAGATAAGAGAGAACAGATGGGCCCTGTTAAGGCTCGGAGCTCTTGGTCTTCTTCTTGAAACAGCAAGGTGCGCCTTCTCTGTGGATGCCATGGAGCCAGCAGAAGGCATTCTTTTAATTGTTGAGAGCCTGACACTGGAAGCAAATGAAAGTGATAATATCAGCATCACACACAGTGCATTCACCGTCACTAGTGAGGAAACTGGCACAGGAGAACAGGCCAAAAAAATAATTCTTATGTTCCTGGAAAGACTCTGCCATCCTTCAGGCCTTAAAAAGTCGAACAAACAGCAGCGGAACACAGAGATGGTTGCAAGAATCTTGCCATATCTAACATATGGTGAACCTGCTGCAATGGAAGCACTAATTCAGCACTTCAACTCGTATTTGCAAGACTGGAGGGAGTTTGACCGATTGCAGAAACAGCATCAAGACAACCCAAAAGACGAGAACATTGCTCAGAAAGCAGCTGAGCAGAGGTGTACTGTGGAAAATTTTGTTCTAGTATCAGAATCACTCAAAACAAGTTCCTGTGGGGAACTGTTGAAGGACATTATTCTAGAGAAAGGTATCATAGATGTTGCTGTCAGACATCTAAGGGAGAGTTTTGCAGTTGCAGGGCAGGCTGGGTTTAGATCAAGTGCAGAATGGTCATCAGGTTTGAAACTGCCATCTGTCCCACATATATTGTCTTTGCTAAGGGGATTGTCAATGGGGCACTTGGCCACTCAAAAGTCTATTGATGAGGGAGGGATCCTACCACTGCTCCATGCGCTAGAAGGAGTCTCTGGAGAAAATGAGATTGGTGCTAGAGCTGAAAACTTGTTAGATACTCTATCTAATAAGGAGGGAAAAGGAGATGGATTCTTGGAGGAAAAGGTGCGAAAGTTACGACATGCCACCAGAGATGAGATGCGGCGTCGAGCTTTAAGGAACAGAGAGGAGTTACTTCAGGTACTTGTTTCCCTGACACATTTGTTTGTGTATGACCAATTTCTCACTTTCAGTAAAAAAGGAGTTCATTACTCAAAAATTTGGACATCTAGGGTTAAATACACAAAAATTCATTTCTTGTATTGCTTCAATTTTCATTTAAGATGTTTCTGTCAAGCAAATTAATCAATTATATCATGTGCTTTTTTAAAAAATTCAAGAGTGTTTTGATTACTCTTGTTATGTTTCTTCTGTTGCCTACAACAGGGACTTGGAATGCGACAAGAACTGGCATCAGATGGTGGTGAAAGAATTGTTGTTGCCCGGCCAATCTTGGAAGGTCTGGAAGATGTAGAAGAAGAGGAAGATGGGCTAGCATGCATGGTATGCAGAGAGGGCTATAGTTTGAGGCCTACTGACTTGCTGGGGGTTTACTCCTACAGCAAGCGGGTGAATTTGGGTGTTGGCGCTTCAGGAAGTGCTCGTGGAGAGTGTGTTTATACCACTGTCAGTTATTTCAACATCATTCATTTCCAGTGCCATCAGGAGGCCAAAAGAGCAGATGCGGCTCTAAGGAATCCTAAGAAAGAGTGGGAAGGTGCTACCCTTAGAAACAATGAATCCCTTTGCAATTCCTTATTCCCTGTAAGAGGTCCATCAGTTCCACTGGCTCAGTACACCCGCTATGTAGATCAGTACTGGGATAACCTCAATGCTCTGGGGCGTGCTGATGGGAGTCGGCTTCGGCTGTTGACTTATGACATTGTTCTGGTAAGGAACTGTTTTGCAGTGGTATCTTATTCTCATTTTTTATTTATTTGCTCATGGATATTGATTTTCTGTTCTCTATTGTCTGTTTTCCTATAGATGCTGGCTCGATTTGCTACAGGAGCATCATTCAGTGCAGAGAGTAGAGGTGGTGGAAGGGAAAGCAACTCCCGGTTCCTTCCTTTCATGATCCAAATGGCTCGTCACCTTCTTGAACAAGGAAGCCCAACCCAGCTCCGTAGCATGGCCAAGGCTGTGTCTTCATATATAACATCATCCTCATTGGATTCTAGACCTTCCACTGCTGGAACACAGCCTGCTCCGGGAACTGAAGAGACTGTCCAATTTATGATGGTGAACTCGCTTCTCTCAGAGTCCTATGAGTCGTGGGTGCAAAACCGCCGGTCTTTCCTGCAGAGAGGAATATACCACGCATACATGCAGCACACTCACGGCAGGTCAACAGCTAGGGCATCATCCGCTTCAACTGGCATGGTCAGAATAGAGTCAGGAAGCATCAACAGAACTCCCCAAGAAACTGAGGGTGCCGATGATCTGCTTTCTATTGTTCGACCTATGCTAGTTTACACAGGCTTGATTGAGCAGCTACAGCGCTTTTTAAAGGTTAAAAAATCACCCAACATGCCACCTGTTAAAGCAGAAGGAACTTCTGCTACAAGATCAGAGGGTGAAGATGAGGGTGGAAGTTTGGAAGGTTGGGAAGTGATAATGAAAGAACGACTGTTGAATGTGCGAGAAATGGTAGGATTCTCTAAGGAACTGTTGTCATGGCTTGATGAGATGAATTCTGCCACTGATTTACAGGAGGCCTTTGATATTATTGGTGTTCTAGCTGACGTTTTGTCTGGTGGGATTACATGCTGCGAGGACTTTGTGCATGCTGCAATCAATGCGGGGAAAAGCTAAGGTTTTCTACACCAATTCGGGAGCATGATATATTTTCGTTGTTGGTTATGCTGTTGGCCAGTCTCTGCTATCAGGCACTGTTACCAATTTTGCTTTTTTGTATACCAGGGTAATATGATTGTGTTACATTACATATGCTTATGAACATGGCGGGGTTTCCATCTCCTGCCATACGATATGTGCCATGAATGTATTTTGAATACATTGTGCTCCTTTGTTATGAAAATCATTTTCCTCAAAAGACTTCTCTATTATGAAAATCATTTATAATTTGCAATAAAATATCCAAGTCAAACCTGTGTGTTCTTAATCCGTGCCTCGGCTCCAGCTCCACTAGTTAATGAAGTTGCTAAAATTATAAGCAACTCACACGACTTTAAAATGATGGACGATCGGTTTTTTTTCTTTGGTGTTGCTTTGGTGTTTCCATTACAATAATAAATGCAGCTCGCCAATGATGGAATAGAAAATAGTGAAGAAAATGGCAATGATTCCAAGCCTCAAGAAGAAGAGATTAAAACTGGGACCTCCAAAAATCCCTCATCATTCTCTCATTTATATCAAGTAATCCAATCTTATACATCATCAAGATCAGAAAACATGGTACTAATTTATCTTTGAAAATAATTTTAAAAAAAAGAGAGTAAAGATTCATCCATAACATCAAAAAGCAAAAAATAATGGCACTGGTTGCAGCGCCTTCTTGCAAACTTCTTGTAGCAGTAAATCAAGCAACATCTCCATCTCTCAACACCATTGCTGTATATTAATTACTTGGAAGACCCAATAACAGAGTTACATCATCAACTACACCCACATAAACAGGGAAAGCATCACTACTCTTCAGTTCATTGCATCATAATCATCCAACTTCTCATTGTACTCGAGCACCTTCCTCTTGATCTTTGATGTGTCTACCCATGTGACAAAGTCTTCCATATTCCTTGTTACTAGAAATGCTGGGTCAGTTACTGTTTCAGGACCAACTCGAATGTGCCCCTGCTCAATGTATGTGATAGCCTCTTTTAAATGTTCAGCAAACTTCAATCGCATCAAAACAGTTGAAAGCCTTCGTCTGAAAGCAAAAAGAAAATTGCCATGAAGAGAGGGACAGTTTGAATTTATGCACACTTTTTAACAAGAGATCAGAATTGGGAAAATAACAATAATCAACCATTTAGCATTTCAGTATCATAGACATAGATGGTTTGCAGTTTTGTGTGAGAAAGGCCTTTGCCTACCTGCAAAATGATGACACTGATAAGCGGTCACACAACGCCAAGCTTTTCCTGCTTGGTATTACTCCCATGTTATAGCTGCCATCCACAAACATGTAACCAAACTGTCAAACTACTAACTGAAAAACAACAATTATCTCTCACACACAAAGCAATTGACAACTTTGAAAATCCTAGAAGTTGATATTTAGCAATTAGCTGCTACGAAAACTGTTCCCCACATCAAAAACAGCAAAAAAGTACCAAAAAAATTTTGCAGTTACGCGTGGGAGAGAATTAGCTGAAAATTCAAGATACATAATTTCCAATTAGGGTATCTTGCCACACCACTTAGCAATACCATAGTCCAAACAAATTGCCAAAGAAACAGGTTCAACAGTTAATAGGCAACTACTGTTCAAATAAAAAAGAATTGCACAAAGTTTCATTTTTTAAAATGCAAACAAAATTCCCACCAACAGCAACTTTAAAATCCAAGTAATCCATACAAAAAAAAAAAAAATGAAACAGGGTCATTCAATTCCACCCAATTTACAAACAACCAGTACAAATTTAGATTTATGTTTAAAAAACTTACAGCTTCTCCAAAAGCATATCTGTCATTTCAACACGAAAAGGGTCTCTAGGATCCATCTGCTTCAAAATATTAACCAACTTCTGCACCATCCTGCACAAACTTGAATACCTGTTTTTTCCCCATTTTCAAAGAACACTGCAAAGATTAGAAAGAAACCCAAAAACAAAAATTCAAGAATCAATAATATAGTTTACTTAAAATCAAGAAAAGTGTGTTAATATACTTTTTGTAGTCGTCTCGCTCCACTATGTGGTAACGATGCATAACATCTGCTTCTCTGTGATTTGATTCTCTCTTCCATGACAAGAAATTTACTTTCTTTAGTAACTTCTTCTCATGAAACTTTAGCTTTCTCATTCTTCAATTGACAGAAGACCTCAAAAGAATTTAAATTTGTGGGGGAAATTTGATAACAATCCTAAGAAAAATTGAATCTTTCGGTATCTGATGGGAAATTGGTACAATTGCAGAAGCAATTGAATTGAAGTTGTTTTTTGTTCTTTTAATGTTTCTAAATACTTAAACCCTAACTTCAATGGACTTTTAGGGTTTAGGTTTTGCAAATTGTTAGCCCACTTAATTTGAGACCCATTTTCCTATGATATTGTTGGGCTTGAGCCTATGTTCAACACTTGGAAATTATATAAATATTGTGAGATATATATATATATATATATATATATATATATATTGAGATTATATTTCAAAAAAAATAAAAAGTAAAAATTGAAATTCATTTTGGATATATGCTTTCCAAATATATTAAAGAAGTTAAATCAGAGTAAAATTGATTGTATTCTTCAAATCTGCACCGCAATACATATATATGTTTAATTAAGATTAAAATTAGATTATGTTTAATTCTTTTCATAGAATTATAACCTCTTGAACTAGAGAACATATCCTAGTTTCTTTCATTGGTCCAATATCTTGCTTTCTTGAAACTATAGCATACATGAAGCTATATTTGAGTATTTGACCATTAAGTATAACTTCTTTTCTATTCATTCAAGTTTATAAATACATACATATCCATTTATGTGTATTTGAGAGCCAACACAAGGCATAAATAGCTAGAACATAGCATTAATACCACTTTTTTTTGTTTTCAAGAAATCTTGGATTATATTTTTTAACAATATATATAGATGATACCTTGGTAGGTGTGAAATATAATGGGAGTGAATGAAAAAATAAAGAGTGACAGGCTGTGGGAAGAAAACAGAATGAAAGTTCCTTATCAATAGAAGCTGTACCCTTGCCTTCTGTTATTTTCTGAAATCCACATGTGCTATTCGAGTCTTTTTTTGGCAGTGAGATTCAAGAAAGCGATACCACTTAATTCACACTTCATCTTTACAATTTCTTTTTAAACTTTAAAAGAAAAATTTTACCATCTTCCTCCAATCTAATATTGAATTCGTAATTTTTTAACTCATAAACAATTTTTTGTTATTTTATAAAATTTTAATTTTTTTTTATTTTTCAATAATAACATATTCATGCTCATTTCTCTTATCATTCATCACTACTTAATTATACAAATGAATTATTTCATAAGTAGAAAAAAAAAAAAAAAAAAAACTTAAAACTTCCTTGTAGACAAAGGTTACTTACTACTTGTGCTTCCATCATTGGATTCTGATGCTAATGAGTAGTGAGTAGATTACCCCACCTATGATTATTATGCAACAGAACCTTACTGCAATTCTACTGATTATTCCTTTCTTTATTTTTCTTCTATTTTTTCTCTTCCACTTTCCCTCATATTGTATATGAATTTGCATCCAAAATAATAGCCATTGCTACTGTATTTTTCTCTTCATGTCAAAAGCATACAAGTCTTATAATTTAAAACATAATATTATGAGATTTCTAAATATTATGAATAATATTTTAGTAATTATTAATTTTTACTTAAATATTGATCAACTGCATAATATGAGCAGTTCTCTCCTCTTAAAATATATAAAAATTAATATATATGAACTTAAAACCTCATAATCTTTTTAAAAAATAATTATTAAATTACTTTCTCAGTAAGAATTATTAACTTAGATATTTACAATTCAAAAATATATATTTTAGTGTATTCTTTTATTGGTGGTTGCATTGCATGATTTTGTTTTTCTTTGTTTGATGACAAAAATGAATCACGGACTTTTTGTCACAATTGTAAGCTCCAAAACAATATAACATTTATGTACGTTTTTATTCTGAGAGTCACAGTTTTCAGCTGTAATTTAACAAATAAATTAAGAGAAAACCACAATTATTTATTTTACTTCATTATGTCAGAGAAGCAATTTGTCATATTTAAACGTTTTCTTCTCTCTTAAACACTCCTCTTACAGATCTAAATTCATTTTTATCTTCTTCTTCACTTGTATCATTATACGGATAATGTCTATAATTTTTTATGTACTACTTGTGTAGTTATTTTTATTTTCAAGAAAAATACTCTCAGTTCTCATCTCTACAAGATTATATGATTTAAAATCCCATTAAGATATATATATATATTAGTTTTTATAAAAAATATTAGTTTCACTAACAATAGTCCCACAACAAACTTTTCAATTGAAACTAGACAGAATTCAGATCACAAAGTCTAACATTATTAATCAACTATTATTTACACGGAGATCTAATAAAAAAAATTATATTATTATATATATAATACAAGTTACATATCTATAGAAAAAATTGGTTAATCAGATCATGTGAAAGCAAGATTTTGTCAGATTTTATAAGCAAATTAATAGAAAGAATATATATATTGAAATTTGGTAAAAATCCTCCCTTGCGTTAAGACTTGAAACAGAAGAAAAGTGTTTTCTGTGTTAGGCAAATGAGCAAAACAAGGTTCAGAGTCAACATTAGAAAATCTACATTTAGATGTAATGAAGGACTTAATTAAATACTAATAATAACCTTTTTGAACCAATTTAGGCATCTTCTCATAGAATCAAAACATTTCCCAAATCTTTCTCATTGAAAAAGAGGACAAAGACCACCCCCACATGACAGGCTTCGCTAATCTTCCAAGATTTTGAACCTCTTTCATGTTTACAATTTTTCTTTTATAGTTAATAAGGTGAAATTTCATTTTGATAGGGAAAATTATTTATCTTTTTTACTTTTTGACATGTATTATTTTGTTTATTTTTCTTTTAATATTTGACACTCCTGATATCCAGTAATCATATGAATTCCGACTATTTCATAATTTAAATTTAATGGAATCATAAGAGGGATAAATTTCTCTCAATACTTGAATTTGAAATCTTATTTAAGAAAATGTAAATTACTTGTTGTACACACAAATTTCTTGTAAGAAAGATCACACAAAGAAAAATTGAGAAACAAATTAAGAACTTTATTAAATTTGAGAAAAGTGGGATACAATCTCTAATAATCTTCTTATTACAAAGAATATGGATCCTCTGATTCGAATCTCACAACAACCACGTGCTTCAAGGGCTTTGTAGCTTGATCTTGAAACAATTTGATGAAGAGTTGATGAAGAATACCTTGATGATCTTGTAGAACTTTGAAGAACACCTTGATGATCTTGTAGAATTTGAAGAACACCTTGGATGATCTTGAAATAACTTGATTTAAGAGCTTGGTATAGCTTGATCTCGAATCAAATTTGAATTTGATGAAGAACACATTGAATGATCTTATGGAACTTGAACAGAATTTGAGTTGTAATTTGGGCAGAGGTTTGATGCTTATGTTATGTATGATTTGAAGCATTGGAGGTACCTCTATTTATAGGCATCTTGTAGAGGTGGTGTAGATGTTATGAAATTCTATAACTCTGGTAGTATGATTGATTTTGACTACCTTTGATGTAATTTGATTAGCTCAATTACATCATTATTTAAATAAATAATAACTTTAATTATTATCTATTTATCATTATCTTAATGACATGTTTGAAATAATTTGATTGGTCATTAAAATAATTTAATTAAGATAATAAACCAAAATATTTGATTGGTCCAAAAATCTTTATAAATTTATTAGACTAAAATATGTA
>CATIWO010209465.1:0-20153 GCA_949673435.1 Macaranga tanarius
ATTTTTGCCCCTAGAATTTTTTGATACCCGGTGCAAATAGAGAGGGTAAATAAGTAAATTTTATGGGCCACAATGTATTGCTCATCTGGCGACTTAAAATATAAAAAATTACTTATTCTGATATTTTCTAAATATATAAAAGAGTATAGAGTTGAAAGTTAAAACAAAACAAAAAAAGATTGAGTTTTCATTGTCTAAAAACTATTTTATAACTCGTATTTTATTAAAATTATTTAATTAACATATTTGAATTAATCTATTTTGTTTATATTTAAAGTAATTAAATAAAGAATATTGCAGTATGTGCAATGGGGAAATTCACGACTATGATACAAATTTATTGTACAACTTCTGAGAAGTTAGAGGAGAATTTTGTAAGAAAAAAAATACATAAATGAGTTGGGTGGTTGAGTTTGGAAATGATAGTAATGTTGTAGCTTGTAGTGCAGAAATTCAAAGGGAATTGCTAAGATATTACATGTAAAAACACACTTATAGAATTTGAACATAGACTATTGACCATTTACTCAAATTCATGATTTTCCTTCCCTTTATTTTCCCTCATGAAAGAGGCTTTTCATGGTATTCACATTGTGGCCGGGCTGCTTGACTTTCCCACTTAACCAATACATGCTACTGCAACCACCATCTTTTGTTGCATTTCAAATAAAAGTTATGCAACAAAAACAAAAAACAAAATCCTTTTTTTAAGCCACATAAAAACTTTTTTGTTTTTTCTTTTTTGTTTTTTGTTTACTTTCACACCTTAAAACTTTAGTATTTTTTTAAAACATAAAAGAATCTAAATTATGTAATAATTTAACCACCATCAGTTTGTTTGAGTGTGTACACAAGACGTACATACACTTCATTAAAAATTCTGAAAGCATAAAGTCCCCACAAGGCCACAACATGTGTTTTCATTTTTTTGGTTGTTAAGATAACAATATTTAAAATTCATCATTTTCTTTTTTTTAAATATTAATACTTAACTATTTTTCTGGAAAAATTATAAAAATATATTTCTTATATTGATTTGATATATTCAAAAAAATATTTATCGAAAGTTAAGTAATATAGTGACATTAGCTACCTGATTAAAAATTCGATAGTCCTGAGTTCAATAAAATATATATTAAAAGTATTCTTCCAAAAAGTAATTATAAAAATGGAAATAAAATTATTAAATAAACTCTTTCTACCATGTAAACTAACAGTTCCCTCACAGAATCACAACGGAGCAGCTTCATTATTCACATGCTTTGTTGGCTTTTGTGGTGGGTCTGTAGGATCACAACAGAGCAGTTACATAACCAGTCGCTCTCGTCTTATATCTTTATCTGAAACACAAGAACCCATGACCAAAAAAAAAATCTCTGAATTTTCATCTCTTTTCTGATCAATTATTGTGTAATCTTGATAAAATAGCAAATAGTATGAGGACTGTCACCACAAAAATCTGCGCTTTTTTAAACTGAATATTTCATTAACATATCACTAAATATTAAAAAATTTGACTATCCTTTTTTTGCCTATTAATAAAATAATAACACAAGCCAGGCAGCATATGCTTTAAAAAACATTGCAATAATATTTTAACGTTTTCGCACACAATCTAACAAACTTCTAATTTCATAGTCAATACATATGTTTTCTTTTTGGATTTACAAGAATTGACTAAGAAACTATTTGAAATAAGCTAGAAAATTAAAAAAGTAATAGTTTTGTTATATTTATAAATCAAGTTGTGCGTATCTAGATTGATGAAAATTATTAAATATTGGTACTTAATTTTTCTATACATTTTAACTAGGCTTATTTGTAAAAAAATCCAAACGTTTACAGTTTTTTGCAATTTAATCTCAACCTTTTAATTTTTGCAATTATATCCCAATTTTTAATTTTTTTGTAATATTAACACATTAATAAATTTGGTCAAATAAATTAATTCATTAATGTTTTGCAATAAGGCTTATTGGGCGTCCACTCTTTGTGTTGGTGGAATTACACTTTATTGCCCATTTAGAATTTTCTAAAATAATTTTAACTAATTTCATTAATGTGTTAACATTGCAAAAAAAATTGAAAATTATGACATAATTACAAAAATTAAAAGGTTGAAATTAAATTGCAAAAAGCTGTAAATCGTTTGAAATTTTTCCACAAATAGGCCTTTTAACTATATATCACACCTAGTTGACTTAAATTTTTATTATGTTATACACGTATAAGGTGTAACAGCTCTTCTTTTCAGCTCCTAGTGGCATGACTTGTTTATGAGAGCACCCAAAGGCTGAATTCAAAGGAAAGACAATTTTGTAGGTATTTGGCACTATATTGTATATTGTTTGCATATACTTTTTTTACTTTAAAATATATTTTAATATTTTTATTTGTTTTTTTTCTGAAATATTTCTTATGTTCTTTGTAATTTTTTTTAAAAAAAAAATAAATTAGAATTGTAATTGAACTTAATAGAGATAAAATATTATTAAATTTAAGCTTAACACAATTAACTTTGCATTTTGCAATACGAAATTAGACTCAAATTTAATCAATTTTTTTTTGAGAAACAAACTTGATTTGATCATATGATTTTTAATATTCAAATTTAAGACTATTCGGTCCAATTAATTACATAAATTTTTAAAATTATAGAATATTCAAAATTGACTCGAATTCAATTTTGACTTGATTCAGTAAATATTTATGTAATTATATTAAAATAAAAATATATATTTCAAATTTAATTAAATTCATAAAATCACATAGAATACAATTGAAATTTCACCCATCAATCAACTGGAATAGCTCAAACGGCGAGTGAACTCAGTTTAATTATTATCAAATTAATTTTTATTTTTTAAGTTAATTTTAAATGATTTTTTTTTATCAAAAAAAAAGAAATGACTTTTTTTTTTTTTTTTGTGCCAGAGATAGTAGTCAGTTATTATTAATTTTTTAAAATTTTTTTTACTGATCATCACTTAATGGGTCTTATAACCTTAAATAAATGGTAAATAATTCTCACCACAAGAATAAGACAACTCAAAACCTATTCCCAAGGGCAAGTGCCCTGCTCAAGTGTATGGTCACCTTGAGTCCTTGACTGCATTACACTTTTATAATGGATGAGCACTGGGAATCAAGTCCTGTTGAATTCAGGATACAATGACTAAAATTGTCATTCAATTTGGGGTTAGGCTAGACAAGAAGTTACAGCGCAATGACATTTGGTAGCGTATAGACCAAAACATACATTAGAATTGACTGTTTATATTTAAAAAAAATTGACTCTTAATTTTTTTAATTATTAATATTTAAAATTTATTAAACTCTAACTAATTCAGTTTGATGAGAAATTTATTAAATTTTAACTAATTCAGTGTAATCAAAATGTAATTACAAAAAATTAAAAATCTCCCGACAATTTTTTTTTTTACAGAAATTTATTTAAAAAAAAAAGACAATAGTTTCTCAACTATTATGGAATACTTTACAGCACAAAATGGAAAATTTTTGTTGAATGGTCGGAGATTTTTGCATTCCACCCATTTATTTCTATACTTCTTTTTTGTGTTTTTAAAATTTTAAATTACATAATTGACCTTTATTTAGAATGTTTATTTTTTCTGTTAATTACCATTCTTAAACTATCATCCTTTTAATTTTGTTTTATCTAAAATTACTGTTTGATGTTCAATATTATAAAACTACTTGTTCTTAAGCTTATATTTTTTTCTGTGTTAAAAAATTTTAGCACGGTTAATTATTTTTTAAGCATTCTTTGCCTTTTATTTTGTCTAAATCATTGTAAAATTTGCACCAATTTTATTAACAAATAATAATTTTTTTTTTACTTTTATGAACAGTTTTTTAATATTATATGCACATTATTTTGTTTTTTGTTTCTTTTATCATAATTTTTTTAAAAAAATATAAAAATTAAATTAGAAGATTAAAAATATCATTATAAAAATTTAACCCAAAAACTCATCATATAAAAAAATCATTTTAATTTAATTTTTATGACATGTGTTATAATATATTAATAAAAGAAAAGTAAATGCTATGTTTTTTTATCAAATAGTTTTTTTGTAGTGTAATTTAATTAGATTATTTATTGGGATATATTTGTTCAAAATTACATATATTTATTTATTGAAATTATGAACATATTTTTATATGATGAATTATTGTTGAATTTTTATAATGATATTATTAATCACATAATTTAATTTTTATAAAATTTTAAAAAATGATGATAAAAATAAAAAAATAAAATTATGTGCATATAATATTAAAAAAACTCTTCATAAAAAAATAATAAAAGATTTGTTATGTTTTATAATTTGTGCAAATAGTGATCTAGACAAGTTAAAGGATAAAAAATATTTATAAAAGAATAACTGATTGTATTAAATTTTTTTAACACGAAAAAAAGAGTAAACTCAATTACAAGTAATTTGAGAATTTAAAATATCAAATATGAATTTGGATGAAAAATTAAAAAAAAAAGATGGTAGTTTAGTAACTGTAATTCAGGAAAAAATAGATATTTTCAACAAAGAATACTTATCTAATTTATAATTCTAATCAAACAGAAAAAAAAGTGTAGAAATAAATGGATGGAGTGCAAAAATTTCCACTCTTGTTGAATATTCACATAGAGTGATTTTCTTCCTAATTACAACAATATTAAAATACTTTAATTACCTAACAAAGTAAAAAAAAAATATATATAAAAGTTGTTATTTTTTTTAATTATAGAACTAAAAATATTCCAACAACTATTTTTGACAAAAATTTATTTAAAAAAAAAAGGCAAGAGTTTCTCAACTATTACCAAGTACATTACACACTATGACCATTTTGAAATTTTGTTGTATATTCACATATTAGAGTGACTTTCTTCCTAATTACAACGGAATTAATATATTTTGATTACCTAAAAAAGGAAAAATTATAAAAGATTGTTATTTTTATTAATAGAGAAGTTAATAACTTAAATATTAATAAATTGTACAATAAAAAATAATCTTTCCTTTTAAATTAGGTGGAAATAATTTTACAAATCAATAACAGAGGAATTTCAATTATACACTTTATGATGTATTTGAGAGAATAAAAATAGAAAAGTTAATAACCTAAATATTAATAAATTGTATAATAAGAAATAATCTTTCCTTTTAAATTAGGTGGAAATAATTTTGCAAATCAATAACAGAGAAATTTGAATTATACACTCTATGATGTCTTTGAGAGTAGTGCGGACTAGTTTTTTTTTAGTTGTTTGAAGTTGCTGACTTTGTCTTTAAACATTTTATTTCAAATGTCTTGTCAAAAATAGATCTTTTTAATAATTTTTAATTATATATATATATATAATATTTTCACTCAGCTAGCCATTACAAATTAGTAAATTTTTTATGGATAAAAAATTGGTTTTACAAATTGCGACCTAAATAGTTAGGTTACAAGTACGACAAATTAAAAACATATCCTTGAAATGTCTCATGTCTCTTGGAGGCCAAAACTATAATTTAAATAAATAAAACTTTCAATTTTATCTTTTGTGATAATACTATTTAGGTTATAACTTGTGACATGTATTATTATTATTTTTTATTTAATTTATTATCTCTTAAAATAATTTTAAGAATTTAACAATTAATAATCATAATTTTTTATATAAATTTGTGGAATATGAAAATATTAAAGTAAAAAAGAAAAGGGTTGTTAACCATCAAACAAGATTAGAATTGGATTGAAGACTCAAGACTCGAGAGAAATAACTAAGAAATCTGGATGTAATTTCCAAGAGCTTCTTGTTAATGCTACTTTTCCCTTCCAATGACTTTTTGTTAAAGGGAGAAGAAGAAACAAAGCTAAGCACTTTCTTTGTCACATGCACTTTTTATCTGTGTTGATGATGTGGCCAAACAAAACAGAAATATTGTTCTATTTGCTAATTATTTCATGTTTGTTTTATTACTTTATCATGGAATATATTGAAAAAAATATATATTAGGATTAGCCGGTAAGATGTTATATTTATTTAAATAATATTTTTGAATTCTAGCTGTGGTATATAAATCGTAAATTTTAGATACCAATAGTTCATAAATATAAAAAATGGTCTAATTATTTCAAAAAATCTGAATTTTACAAGTTTTCACAATTTCAATATGTTCTTTCAATTTTTATTTCAAAAATTTTGAATTTTATATATTTTAACAATTTTAATATATTCTTTTAAAATTTACAAAAAAAATTATAATTTTACACCTTTTAATATTTTTAGCATATTTTTTTAAAAAAAATTCAAACATAAAAATTTTATTTTAAATATTAAACTATATTTGTTTAATCAATATTTTAATATTTGATAAAATGTTGTAATTGTTTAAGGACCAAACACCTTTTAATTTTTTTAAAAAAAAGAGAGAATTTAATAAGTTAGAAAAAATTTTCTTCTTAAAATATACTATTTTAAAATAAAAATATAGTATTTTAGTTTTTCATAAGTTTGTAATTGCTTATATGATACTAAAATATCTTTTTGCACTTTAAAATCATAAATTTTATATCTTTTAATAATTTTAACACATTTTTAATTAGAAAAATTCATTTCAATATTATATAAGTAATTGCAAATTTATAACAACTTGAAATACTATTTTTTTATTTTAAAATAGTATATTTTAAGAATAAAAATTTTTACTAATTCATTAAATTCCCTTTCTTATATTAAAAGAAGTTTTGTGTTATATCAACATTAAACATTGCAATATTTTATAAGTTATTAAAATACTGATTGAACAAATATAATTTAATATTAATTTAATTACTTAAAAAAATTTAAATTTTATGAGTTTTAATAATTTTTTTAGATAAATTTTTTAAAAAATATATTAAAATTATTAAAAATTACAAAGTTTATGATTTTCTTATAAATTTAAAAAAAAAAACGTATTAAAAAAAAGAAAACTGTCAAAATAACTAAACTACATGTTACATAACAGGAATCGCTTGTTGTTCTTACACATGTCATATTTTAGATAAACATTTTTTAGTACAGATTTGTCTTTTCTTTTTTTTTTTCTTTGTTAGTTTTGCTTTTGTTCCTCTCAATTGTAAGATCTATCTCTTCAGATGTTAGACTGATTTTTTTTTTCAATGCAGTTTGCTTTATTATTTACTGTTCTTGTTGTCGTATCCAGGTGGCCAAGTCGAACTGAATTAGTTAGAGCTCATTGAACTCTGAATATTAGTAATTTAAACAAAAAAAATTGCCTAAATTTACAAATCAAGAAAATTGTAAAGAAAAACTACATATTTCTTTTTTCTAGTGTATAATGGACCATATTAATAATTAAGTCTAAATTGTAATTATTAATAATTTTCATGCGAAAATTTTATGATTTTTCTAAAGTTAATATATATATATATATATATATATATATATATATATATATATATATATAGTACCCAGATTGTGATTTTTTAATGGAGAATTACAATGCTAAAAATTATATTATTTTTCTGACCTCCACAACAAGAAATATTCCACTTTAAAAGGAAAATATGGAAGAATAATAAATCATAAAAAGATACAGATTACTGAACCTTTTCTCCTGCAACGGAAACCGTGATAAATATGTTGATCGGAGCCTTTACTACCAGAGCAAAGGCTATGTTTTCATAATCTAAATATCAATGGAATGATCTAAAATGGGAGAAAATACACCGAGTATTTTTGGTGTAGAGGGAAAGGAAAAATACACAGAGTATTTTTCTGTGCAGAGAAATTTCTGTATTCTGCGTTCGTTTTTTTTTTCTTTTTTTGGTTATTGGGTTGTGTTACGTACATTAAATATAAAACTCATACTCTACAAAAGAGTAGTAAGTAGACTTCTATTAAGAGTTTTTTATACCCAATCCAAAACTTAAACAGATTAAGTCATGGGTGTATATTATCTAACATCTCCCACTCACACATGACTGAATATATTCAGTTTTTATTCCATTCATACTGATAAATAGATCGTGCAACCAGCATATAACGAGAGCACTTATACTATACACTTGTTAAAGATATATAGCGTCTCGATAGTAGATTCTTTATCTTGACATATATCTTACCCCAGATTACTTCTTTACATTCACTGCTACCTCTTGATCTCTTAGCAATATTCTATGTCCACTATTATGTATGCACCACTTATGGCACTCATAATAGGCTAGCCAGTGTACAATAGAAACATTGAATGTAGTCTATCAGTAATCTTCCCTTTATACACTATTCATATCATATGGTTCAACTCGCTTATCCAGTCAATTTCTCTAGGCCGTATCTCACATGACATTTCAGAGATTCTTCCAAAATAGCCACATCAAACTATACTTTAGAAATATGCTCAGATCTTAAGGGTAGGTTTCCAAAAACCATAAGTTTATGGAACGGGTCTCACACTAGGGAAGGTTGAGATCATTTGATTATTTTTATAACTTCCCATCCCCGGTGCGCTTTCGCACGCATAGTATGAATCATGTGTTATGGTGTTCATTCTTTTCTTAAAAAGAGTGCATGTTTTAAAATGATTATAATCATATATTTAACACTATACGGAAGCTACACATTTAGGTGTATCTCAACACCAAACCTTAATACTTAATTGCGGTCACTTCTGGCGATTAAGATAGAATAGAGAAGAATTTCCTTTAACTCTTCTTTTATAGATTACATAAATCTACTTACAAATCATGTAATGAAATATAAGATTTTGTCTCGCACTTAAATTAGAACTCATCTAATACTTAAGCAAGACGACATATGTATATTAAACGGGCTCTCGTAACTCTCTTATCTGTTTAAAATACTGCCTCATCCTAATCTTTGTTAAACACATTTAACAAAATTAGGGTAAATACCCATGTGAGTGGGTTACTTCTTTGTCTAACATGCTTTAAATGTCACATACATTTAATACTAACACATTGTGTATTGCCAAATGAACATTCACATATTTATTGAAAATAAATATATAACAAATTATGTTCAAATTACATGATAAGAAAAGTACAATCTAAAATCTACGCAAACCAAAATATTTAATGTGCCTCTCAAACACATCTTTAGTGACAGTTTTTGTCATTGGATCTGCTATCATGTTATGCGTAGAAATGTACTTTAAGTTCACCTCTCCTCGTGCAACCATGTCTTTAACATAATGATACTTGATGTCAATATGCTTAGTCTTACTATGGAACTTAGAATCCTTAGTATAAGCTATTGACAATCATGAATGATACTTGATGTCAATATGCTTAGTCTTACTATGGAACTTAGAATCCTTAGTATAAGCTATTGACGATTGACTATCACTCATGATTGTCACGGGTTCTTCAGAGGAAGTTACTTTAAGATGATCTAGGAATCTTTTAAGTCACACTCCCTCTTGGACAGTACTTGAGAATACAATGAATTCACTTTCCATTGTTGATAAGGAAACGCATGTTTATTTCTTGCTACTCCAAGAGATGGCCGAATTGCCTAACAAGAAAATAAAACCAGATATAGATTTCCTTTCATCTATGTCTCCAGCCCAATCAGCATCTGTGTATCCTCTCAATTACAGATCTCTTCCTTGATAACACAGCGAGTAGTCCATAGTATCTTTCAAGTATCTTAAAATCCTTTTAACTGCCTTCCAATGTGCTTCGCCTGGGTTGGATTGATATCTACTTACTAACCCAACAACATAGCAAATATTAGGTCTTGTACATAACATAGCATATATAAGACTTTCAACCGTACTTGCATAGGGAACGTTCTTCATACTTTCAACCTCTTGTTGCGTTTGGGGATACATTCTTTTACTAAGGGTCTCTCCCTTAGCTATTGGGTTACATATGAATTTGCAGCTTTGCATATTAGACCTTTCAAGGACTTTGTTGATATATGTCTCTTGAGAAAGAGATAACAACCTTCTCGAATAGTTTCTTGAAATCTTAACTCTAAGAATATACACTGCATCACCCATATCTTTCATCTCAAAATTGGACGAAAACCAACTTTTAATGTCTTTAAGGTATTCGATATTATTTCCAACTATAAGTATGCCATCAACATATAATGTCATAATAACAAATTTACTTCCAGAGCTTTTAGAATAAATACAGTGATCTTCATCTATCATAACAAAGTTATTTGAAATAACCGCATTATGAAATCGAATATACCACTGTCTAGAAGACTGTTTAAGGCCATAGATTGATCTCAACAATCTGCAAACCTTTTGTTCGCTGCCTTTTTATTCAAAACTCATTGGCTGTTGTATATAGATTTCATCATCCAATTCTCCATTGAGAAAAGCAGTCTTTACATCCATTTGATGTAGCTCTAGGTCTAAATTTACCACTATAGCCAGAATTAACCTTATGGACGTAAATCTTACAACAGGAGAGAAAGTCTCCTCATAGTCAATCCTTTCTTGTTGTGTATAACCCTTTGCTACTAGGCGAGCCTTGTATCTTTCGATACTTCCATCAGCCTTTTACCTAATTTTAAGAACCTACTTGTTCCCAATTGCTTTGCGTCCTTTTGGCAGATCAACCAATTTCCAAACATGATTTGATCTCATGGATGCCAATTCTTCTTTCATTGTTTTAATCCATTATCCTTTGGCTGGACATAAAAGAGCTTTAGACACATTCCTTGGCTCATCATCTTCTTGTAGGTCAACTAAAAGAGCTTGACTTATACCATCAGATTAATATCTGTTAGGTATATCACTCTTTCTTTGTGATCTTCGCAATTTAAAATCTTGATAAACATGCCTCATATATTCATCATAATTCGAAATGCTCCTACTTAGTTCAAGTTACATGATCCCACTAGAGTCAGGAATCATACTCCCACTTAACTCAAGATTATGAACATTCGGATCATTTAGTGGTAGAAGATCATTATCTTCTTCCTCTAGATTTCTTCCACTCGAATGGAGTAATCTTTGAGTGTCCATTTTTTAGGTCTCATAGAGAGTAAAGTCTTGACCTACATCACCCAACTTAAAAAAATTATTCTCAATAAATACAATATCTCATTATTCAAATTCTGTCACTGTGCCATTTTCATGCTCACCTATGAAAACGTATCCTTTTGACACTTCAGGGTATCTCACAAATATACTCTTCTTACCTCTTGGACCAAATTTTTCATATTTACTAGAGGTATTATGAACATAGGCAGCATAATCCCAAGGTCTTAAATGGATTATGTTGGGTTTTCGATTAGTCCATAACTCATATGAAGTAGTTGTGACAGACTTAGAGGCACACAGTTTAGAACGTAAGTGGCAGTAAGCAATAAATCTCCCAAATAGGAAATAGGTAAATTTGTTTGTGCCATCATAGATCTTACCATATCAAGAAGAGTCCTATTTCTTCTTTCAGCAACTCTATTCTGTTGAGGAGTTCTAAGAATAAACAACTGATGCTCAATTCTTTTTTCATCACATAAAGTCTTGAATTCTTCAGAAAGATATTCACGACCATGGTCGGTTCTCAAAGCTTTAATCCTTCTATCTAATTGATTTTCCACCATATTCATAAAATTCTTGAAGTAACTTAAAGCTTCAGATTTGTGGGATATCAAATAGATGAGACCATATCTTGAATAGTCATCTATGAAGGTGATGAAATAGTAGGCCCCATGCCTAGCCCTCACATTCATTGGACCACATATGTCGGAATGAATTAATTACAAAGAAACTTCGGCTCTAGTTGCTTTACCAAATAGTTTTCTAGTTAGTTTTCCTTTAAGGCAATGCTCACAAGTAGATAATTCAACTTTTTTTAAATTACCTAAGAGGTCTTATTTTGCTAATCGACTCATTCGATCTTGGCCAATGTGATTCAATCTAGTATGCCATAAATGCAAATTAACTTCATAATCATGCAAAGAAATAACCAAAAAAAACTAGCATTATTATTAAAATCGATATAATCAACATCCATAATAATGAAACCATCCAGTACAAAACCGGAACCATAAAATGTTGTACCCAAACACAAACGTACATTATCATCATAAAAGTACCAATTGAAACCAAATTTCAATAACACAAGAACAAATACTAAATTCCTACGAATACTTGGAGCATAAAGTACATCATGTAGGAGAAGGGTTTGACCACCATGTAAAACTAATTTACATGTGCCTATTCCCTTAACTGAAATTCTTACATTATTTCCCACATAGATCCATCTCTCTCCGTCATGTACTCATCAAAAATCTACGAAGGTCCCACGATCCTTCGTTACATGGTCAGTTGCTCCTGAATCAATAACCCATAGAGGATTAAATTCAGTTTAGAACAAAGAACTAGATACACAAGCTTTACTCACATATAAGTAAATTGGGTGTACCTTTGGTCTTTCTCTTAGTCTTTGACCTTGCTTTCTTCTTATGTTCTTGCTTTTGCTCTTTAGGCCCTTTAGCCTTCCCTTTGTCTTGGTTCTTGCACTTGTTGCTGTTGGAACTTATTCCAGCGGAGGAGTTTCCTTAGGCATAATGCATTCGTGCATTAACTTTGACCGACGTAAGTCAATCTTCCTCTAACTCCAAATGTCGCGCAGCATCATCAACGTTCCTTATGTTCTTTGAGTGTGTTAGTTGCATCCTCATGTGCTCCCAACTGTTAGACAAAGAGTGGATGACAGCTTGAATCTTTTGCTCCTCATTCAATATATGACCAGCATCATTCAACTCACTGATTATATTAGACATCTTTCTTAGATGTTTCTTCATTGTATGATCAGGACGTTTCTTATAGGTGTCAAACTTAATGGTCAATGAGCGGAGCTTGGTCAAGGACATACCTCTAAACTTCTCCCTCAAAGCATTCCAAAGTTCCATCGCATTCTCATACCTTTTGAATTGCTTAGCAATGTCATCATCCATCGCACTAAGCAGAATGATGCGAGCAAAAGAATTCTTCTTCTTCCATATTTGGTACGCCTCTCTATCCTGCCTATACTGGATAGTGGATCCATCCTCAGGCTCAGTCATAACAATGTTGAACATGTCAAGAACCTCTTGTTCTTTAAGCACATATTGAATTTTCATGCTCCAAACCTCATAATTGTCCCCATTCAACTTGAGGTCCTTGTTAAGTTCAGCAACAACAGACTTGGTGGTAGTTGTCGTTGTTGATCCTTGTGATCTTCAATGATTAATGGTTGCACTTCGTTAGGAGAACATGCAATACACATAACTAATATGCATCCAATATATTAACCAATAAAATATCCCATTAGACCTAGAATCGAAGAGGTCACTATATTTCCAATTACCATCCAAGTTTTAATGTTTGATATTACTAGTTAAAAGATTATAAATATTAGTAAAGATTATTGGATTAAACTTTTAAGTTCACTAACTCTAAAGTTTTATGATCACACAATTGGTCCTTTGCATAATAATTTTAAATAATGCAATACATAAACACATTCAAATATTATAAATAAACGTAATTAAATAGGCAAAATAAGAAATTGCATTTATTGATAACATGTTCTTAAACATTTATTAAGAAATTGTAAAAGAAACCAAAACCATAAATGAACATCCAAATCCAACAATCATAACAAAATAATGATGTGCTAAACATCATATGATATCACTAAAATAATAGTTACTAAAACTATTTTAAAGAACTGACGCTTTAGGCAGATAAATGCCCAATAAGGGGTAAGACTCTATTAGTCTATACTTGAGTTCACAAGGGACAGAATACATGATTTCTTTTCTGTATTGTGGATGCTTCATAATTCATCCACTTCTTAGGACCATGTTTTTAGGAGGAAGAACTATTCTCATCACTCCTCGTCTTGATATGATTTTCACAAATGCTCTTATAGCATCATAATAGCTGTGTTCAACCCATTGTTGATGCAAAACTTGCCCATAATCCCTAAGATTTAGGGTCTCTATCATATCAGACGTAAGACCATCGAGCTCATGGCCTCGAGAGTAACCACCACGCAAAATGCACTTTCGCATCTTTCCATAAACACGTATAATATGCTCAATTAATACATCAATATTATCAAAACGCCTCATAGTCTCCATATTCATCTTACAAATCTCTTTTCTAAGATGATAGATCTTTCGTAGATGAAATTCAGTCCTAATCACTGTGGGTACAGGTATAATGACTCCTTTTCTATACACAATACAGAAAAAGAATTTTAATTTATCACACAAAGTAATAATCTAAGGATAATTGAAAACTTATTTTCAATTAATATCATTATCCATGGAGACAATAAAAAAATTTCAAAAATACAATTTTAAAATTCTGGTTTTCACAAATTATATTATTGAAAACAGAAAATAATATTTAAACAATATTTAATTTATTAAATATTTTTCACAACAAAGAAAACAATTAAAATTATTTTTTGCAAGCTCAAAAATTTACAATAATTATCCCATAAAATCAGAAAAATAAAAATATGCATACTGGAAAAAATAGGGATTAAAATGGAGTTTTGTACAATTCGTACGTGCTCTCATGCCCCACCAGACGCGCCCTTATGCGTGTCACATGCCTCCATGCACTTAGCATAATTAAATTAATTATTTTTTAAAATATTGATGCCACGTGTCACATTATGATTGATCCATATCGTGCCACGTGTCGACATGCCATTGGTCCTAAGTGCTGATGCAGCAGCCACATCACTGTCACGTGTCAAACCCATGCTGACGTGTCTGCCACGTGGCAGACACGTGTCACTCTGTGATTGGTCCAAGCTTACTCATTGGCTTCTGCCCACGTGGCAGAAGACCATTGGACCGCATGGCACGAGCTACCCAATCAGCTCGCGCCACGTGTTGCGTTAACGTGTGAGAGGAGCCTTTGCTTCACTCGCCGATAATGGCACGTGCAAGCCACGCGCCGCCTTCCCAGTTGAATCAGGCATCCGGCCTTTTTTCGGTGGGAGGTTTTCAGGTTTCCTCGTCTTATTGGTAAGGTCAAAACTTACAAATGCCCATTTCCCAATAGTGATATCAATTTTGCATATTAAATCAAAAATCAAAACATGTATATACACTACAGGATAAAATAACACAGATTTCCATAAAGTGCAGTGTATAATTCAAAGGACGAAAATTATGCTTTTCAATTTAATATACAAGAATATCATGTCAATGATACTAAATAAAGAAGACATGTTCTGATACAATGAAAGAAAAAAAAAAGAAGAATAATAAATCACAAATAGATAGAGATTACTGACCCTTTTCTCCTACAGCGGAAACCGTAGTAAATATGTTGATCGGAACCTTTACTACAAGAGCAAAGGCTATGTCTTCATAATCTAAATATCAATGGAATGATCTAGAATGGGAGAAAATACACCGAGTATTTTGGGTGTAGAGGGAGAGGAAAAATACACAGAGTATTTTTCTGTGCAGAGAGATTTCTGTGTTCTGCGTTCATTTTTTTTTCTTTTTTTGGGTTGTGTTACGTACATTAAACATAAAACCCATACTATACAAAAGAGTAGTAAGTAGACTTCTATTAGGAGTCTTTTACACCCAATCCAAAACTTAAACAGATTAAATCATAAGTGTATATTATCTAACACACTTCTTACTAAGCACTTTCCAATCAATTTTAACTCCCATTTCAATCATCTTTCCTAGCTTGAGCTTTATTATTTGCAATACAAGTTACCAATTTCCCTAATTACTTAATATATTATATTTGAAAGATACATAGGTTCAACTTATACACATAGATAATCTAGTACTTAGTGTCTTCTTGTTGTAATTGGAAATTATATATGATAATAAGTGTAATAATAATTTAATAATCACTTTTTTGTTTTTGTAAAAATTTATGAGATGTACAATCCATCGGTACAATAATTGAAAATGAAGCAAGTATTTTTTAGGGATGAGCACGGTCTGGTTTAGTTTGGAGAATGCAATTCTCCAGAATTGCTCCATATTATCGGAGATTTAAAAATTAAAACTCCAGAATTGCTCCAAATTTTTGATTCGGGACAGTTCGAAGATTAAAAATTTCAGTTCAATTCGGTTCGGAGATCAATTCTTCTCCAAATTAAAAATTTCAGTTCGAATATCAGTTCTTCTCCGAATTAAAAAAAAATAAAGATATAATTCAAATCAAAATATTAACCTACAAACTATTTCATAATTTTATTATAAAATTAAATAATTTTTAATAGTTTTATTTATCATTATTTTTTATTATAAAAATTTTATTAACATATATATAATACACTTTAATATACCATACAATTGTTAAATATTTTATAAAAAAATTTATATAAATAATATATATCATAGAATAATAATAACAACCTCATAACTATTAAAAAGTATATTACATTAGAATTTTATTATTGAAGATAAATTTAATTTTTTCAACATAAATTATATTATAATATTTTGAAATGCTACTTACTAATTTAATATTTATTTTATTGTAATTTAAAATAATTTAATTAATGATTGAATTTTTTGTATTTCAAATAATTAAATTGATATTTATTATTTTAGATTAAATGTTAAATTAGTAGGTCTAATATTAATAAAATGGCTATAAAAATTGATATATATATATATATATACTCTAATTCTATTAAATTATCGGTTCTAGTTTCGGTTCGGTACAATTCGGAGCGGTTCGGGACGGATCTCAGTTCAGAGAATTCAAAATCTCCGGACCCGTCCCAATCAAAATTTTCGGAACAGTTCGGTTCGGAGAAAGTCAAACGGTCAACGGAGATTTTCGGTTCGATTTTTCGGAACAGTTCGGGTTCTCCGAGACTCGTGCTCAGCCATAGCTGAATTCATAATTTCACCCAATTTTACATAATTGAACTATAATATTCTTCAACTTTTATTATATTTTATCCAATTTTTAAATTTTTATTTTTAACATTTTTCACCCTTAAATTTGTACTTTTTAATTATATTTAACTCATACAATATTGAAATTGACAAAAATTCAATTTTAAATTATCTTGAACATATAAAATACTAAAATTTAGTTTTAAAAGTAATAAATTTTAAATTTTAAATTTTAAAATTAATATAAAAAAGTTAGAAAAGTTATTTTTAATTATATCACTTCTTTTAATTTTAGTGTATATAATTTTTTTGTATTCATATTAATATTTATTTATAAAAAATGTTAATTTTATTTACTACATAAGCTAAATAAGTTCAAAATAAACATTTAAATTTTGAATAGAAAATAACAAAAATTAAGAGTTGTTAAATATTAAGCATGTAAAGTTCAAAGGTCAAATTATGCATGTGGCTAAATATATATGTTAGATTGGTTATCTTTTAAGATTAAAATTGTACGCAGATCAATATAAATCAATGAATACTTCTTTTCGAATTATACAAAATAAACATACACAATGAGTTAGTGACAAAATATATTTATTTACAAAATTATAATAATTTTGTAAAATTAATGAATGGTTAGTTCATGACTTCATATCTAACAAACATTAAAATTTAAATAAAAACTAAATAATTAAATTATAAATTTTTATTGAAAATAATTGCATGATGATGCTCATTTGGAGATATTAAAAATTTATGAAATTAATTTATCCCTCCATTCCCTTTATCGTATTAAAAAAAAAATTACAAAATATTTTTTACGATAAAAAACATCATATGTTGGAAGATTGTGAAATTTTACCTCTCAAACTTTTTTTTTTTTTTTTAATTTGGACCTCTTTGGCATTATTAGTATATCAAACTCCACTTAAATTCAAGTATGAAAAAGATTGTTGGGTCGAGTTCGGTCCAATAAATTAACCCATTTTACATTACAAATGTCCAGTCTCAACTTCTTAAAAGGCCCAGCACAAAGAGCAAGTCTTCATTGTATAAGATGCTATTATTAAATTATTTTTGGTACATATAAATAAAATTAAAAATCGGTACACTGAATAAATAAAATTAATTTTTTTTATTAGATTAATTTTTATTTTACTATAAATATTAAAATAATTAAAAGTATAGATATATAAGATTAATTAATAATTATAATTAAATAAATATTAATTTAATACTTTTTATTTTATTTATATAGGTACATATATGTACATGTACTATGTCACTTATGCTGCCATGGATTAAACCCATTATCTCTTATGTTCTAAAGTGAATTTGTGTCATGTGATTGCTCAATCTTCCATATTTGGTAGGGCAAATTTGTTTATCCCTTAACTACATTTAGTGAACAAAAATCCATTGACTGAAATTTTTTTATCAATATAAACCTTTAGTAATATTAACAAATAATTAATAAACAAACTAAATTTAAAAATTTATAATTTTACTAGTTATCAAAAAATAAAATAAAATTTGTTTAGTAGATTTTTAAAAATTTTAAGATCCAAATTCCAAATTTTCTTCTGACTTAATTAAAAAATTCCAATTTTCGTATGCAAAAATGTTACAAAAAGCAATCTCAACAGGCACAAATATATTGACAAAATTAATACTCATAAAATAAAATTGGATAATAAATACATTATTATTTTAGCATAATAATGGTAATTGGCAATGTATCAATAGCAAAAAAATAAAAATATATTATTATTATTATTTGATGTGCTAGAAAATGGATGGCTTGACGTTACATGAATAATTTATTTTGGGTGCCTTTTACGTTACAACTTGTAATGGAAATGGCATAGTTGTTGATTTGGTTACTAAAATAACTATTTGGTGTATGATCGTGGTAATAATTAAAACATATATAAACGTTTCTTCCAGGATAGTGCACATCAAGCCAAACTATAAAAATAAATAAATAAATAAAACCATAGTGCACATTAATTTGGTGGATGGCATTTTGTTTGATATGTTCATAACCTTTTATGATATTTCGCACACAAATAAAATGGAAGTACTATAATTATAAATTTACTTTTATGAGTAAAATGTTAAAAAGGCATGCATTTCCACTTTCATTATGAACATAAATAAAATTTTAGAAACATTGACAAATTAGTAAAGAGATCGCATAATTAATTAATTAAGAAATGTCGTATATGGATATGTTAATGAAACTAGTGTAATTTCACTGCATGCAGATTAATAATTTTCAAAGGCCTTGACAAATTAGTAAAGAGATCGCCTAATTTATTCATAAAAATGACAGACATGGATATTCTCACAGCCTCACAGGTTGTCAATTTATGTAATTAATTTAATTTTTTTTTTTCAGAAAAAAAATATAGCTAATATACATTCCAAATTCATACATGAATTAGCTAAATATTAACCGGCAATTAAATTTGGAAAGCAAATCTCTCCCCCAAAAACTGCTGGCAGCCTGGCATGTGAATATGCAACAACCTAAATAATTTGTCCATAAATATGATTTTTAAAAAATCCTTATTATTATTATTGTTATTGTTATTATTATTATTTCAATAAAAAAAATTATACATTACATCTTATATTTTTATATCAAATTTGATTCGAATGTAATGTAAACAAGGATCCAAAAATAGGAAGCACTGTATATACATTTGTTGAAGCTGTTTTTGTTGATATGTTTATTGCCATGTAGGAGTAAAAAGAAGTCAGAGATTGGGCCAAGCAGTACTGAATTAAAGCATAAAACTTTCGGGTTTAAGCAATTAATTTTTGTTGTTAAACATAGAAAAACGAAAGAAAAAGAATTGACTATATTAAGTTGAAAAATATGAAATATTGATTCACGAATTTTAGCAAAAATTTGAGGCGAAAAATTATGTATTTTCAGCCAGCATATTTTGAATTATGGCCGAGTCAAATATTCCCCAATAACAGACCGAATTTTAATCACATTACTGTTATATATATAATATACATAAATTCAATTATTAAATATAATTCAAAATAGATAAAAGATGTTTTGTAAAAACTTAAAATTTAATTTCCTAATACTTTTAAAATAATTTTAAATAAAAATAAAATTCTTGTAATTTTTTTTATGGGAAAATTATTGTAAGTTAAACTTTGAAATAATTAAATTTTTTTAATATTGAATATTTTTTAATGATATATTTTACAATAATAATATAATAAT
>CATIWO010209480.1:0-44334 GCA_949673435.1 Macaranga tanarius
TTATATAATTCTATTATAAATATATAAATTTTTATTATATTTAATAATTTATTTTTTATTTTAATAGTAAATTAGTTGTGAATAATATTTTATTTTAAGTAATTTAAATATTTGTTATAATAGTAATAATAATGAAATTAATAATTTTAATTTTGTTATATATATATAACTTTATAATGTAATGAAAACTATAAAATTAAGTTTAATGATAAATAGTAATATCTATATATTATTTATTCATATAATATCCGATACTATATTCGGTTTTTAGTTCGGTACGGTTTTGGTTCGGTTCCGATACGGTTTTTAACAAATCTCCAGTACCGTACTAAATTAGTAAAACTATCTGGTTCTATTCGGTTCAGAGTTAAAATTAATCAGTTCGGTACGGTTCTTTTGTCTATCGATTCGGTTTGATTTTTTCTCTGTCCCGTGCTCAGCCCTACTGGCAACAATTTACTGAAATATTCTTCCAATTACATGCCTCCTCTTATTATGAGCTCCTCCTTCGTAATTTTATAAAAAATTTTTATCTTTTCATGCCCACAGAGGTTGGCATACAAAAAAAAAAAAAAACTATTTATGATCTTTTATATCTTTATTTTTATTTTACATTAAATTTTTGTGTGTTTCGTTAGTATGTATTAAATTTTAATATATTTATTTTTGCATATTAAATCATTTGATCAAAATTTGAATTACAAACAATTGAATTCTTAAATACTTCTATTTTTTAACAAATATATTTTTGTAATATGATTCCAAAAAATTATTAATAAAACTATCATATTTTTATGTAACTAGAATATAGAGTGATAATTTCTAATCAATTTCAAATTAATTAGTGTGAGAAGGTAGTTTTCGGAGGTGATTTTTTACGATGGATCGATATTGGGGAGAAAACTGATGTTTTATGCTTTGGAGTCGCCACCCTCTCACACAAAAAATTGGGAAAACAGATTCAAAACTATGCAGAATCCACTTCCATTGTCAGAAATTCTGTATTCAAGAAGAGGTTTCTACTTAACTGTTTCTAATTATATAAGACCTACTATACTTATCGCATCACCCTCGTTTTGGGTTAATGATGTCACGTAAGTGCAACATCCACAATATACATTCATATTCACAAATATTCACATAAATATAGTCATATTCACAATATAGCCATTCACCACAGAATAAAAATAAATGGGAAAAGGGATTAAGGATATATCGTTTTGATCAAATCCTAATAAATACATCAAAAATAGAAAAAAGGGTGCTGGAAACGGAAATCTAGCCTAATATAATCAAGCATACCATTCAATCAACCACAATAATAATCTATTCTAAAACATCACATTCAACATCAACCATAGGCAAGTATCACATAATTTTAAGAATGACATGTGATGATGACAAGATAAAGGACGAATAAGATATACGAAATGGGTAAAAATGAAAGTTTGAATGAAAAATGCTATAAATGCAATTTTTAGCATGAGGAGTAAATAAAAAAGTGATTTTTAATGCAAAAATGATAAAAATATAATTTTAAGTGAAAATATTAAAAGTGTGATTTTTAACATAAAAATGAACAAAAGTGTTATCCTTAATGCAAAAATAATAGAAATGCGATTTCAATTAAAATGTGCTAAAAATAAGATTTTTAGCATAAAAAAGGAGCAAAAATGTTATTTTTAATACAAAAATAGTAGAAATACAATTTCAAGTAAAAAGTTGTTAAAATATAATTTTTAGCATAAAAAAGGAATAAAAATTTCATGTTAATGCAAAGAAATGATAAAAATGCAATTTTTAGGTAAAAAGTGCTAAAAATATGATTTTTAGCACAAAAGGTGATAAAAGTACAATTTTTAAAGATGAATGAATAAAAATTCAAAATTTAGAGTAGTTTTGAGAACCCAAATATGTAAAATCTCATGAAATCACTTCAGATGCATAAAAAAATACAAATGAATGTAAAAATACAATAAATACCTCGAATAATTTTTCTTCTTCTCCTATACTACACATCGTATTTCCAAATTGTGTCTCATCACAAATTACAAGAAAATTGCTCGAAAATAAAAAAAGAATGAGTAGAAAGACAGAGAATGCATTTACAATAAAAGTAAATGTGTTGAATGATTTAGATCCGCAAAAGCGGATTTGGCTAGGCCTTTTTATGAAAATGAGACTTAAGAAGTCTCCAAGATTTGATTTTTAGGCCATCCTTCCAAATATGAGAAATGAGATGAAAAATGTAGTTGTATACCTTTGGCTCGTGCTTTGATAAAGATGAAGGCTTAGTTTTGATTTAAATGGGTGGGTCTAAAAATAACCTAAAAATAAGAAAATGGAGTGGTTTTAGTCCAAATGGGTGTCTTGAGTCTTAAATCCGGTAGAGTAACAATAAGTTTTGCTAAAAAAAAGATCGCCTTTAGTGTAGGGGGTTTGAATTTATAGACCCTCTTAGGACAACTCCCATGAGTCATGGGTGCATGCCCATAAAAGTGATGGGCGCGCACCCATGCTTAGTGGGCACGCCATTGTCCTCTGGCTTTTTTGAGGTCTTTTTGGTTCTTTTTAGGGGTTTTTAGGCTCAAATCGGACTTAAAGTTTGAAACTTTATTGGTTTAAGGATGAAAATGGATTTGGTTTTCAAGTTTCGGGTGGTCAAAGCACGTTCTTGGGGCTCCAACCATAGTTTTCATATGCTTTCGAGTGAAATACTTTCATCACAGGACCGTTCTAGAGGACTACTGAAATTTGAGTATCAATAGTTGCCCCCTGCTTCGCATGTGTTATTTAAATATGCTTGTGAGAAGCTTAGCTAAGATCAGTACATGTGGAGCACTATCGTAAAGGGCAAAGGGGTTAGAGAACTTATCTGCACTTACCTGTTGAAGATGTTGATGTTGTTTATAATTATTTTATTGGTTATCGTGTAACTGCTATAAGCATCAAGTGTGTGCTGTATAGCTGCTGTATGGGCTTCAAGCGAGTTTCTTGATATTGGGATGCTATATAGCTACTGTGAACATTAGGTGAACACTGTATAGTTACTGTGGGTGTCAGGTAGGATCTGTTTAGCCATTGTATGGGCTTTTAATGAGTGTCTTGATACTGTAATATCGTATAGTTATTGTGAGAATCAGGCAGATGTCGTATAGCTGTTGTGGGCATCAGGTAGGTGCTGTATATCCGTTGTATGGGCTTCAAGCTATTGATGTTGTATAGTCACTGTCAGCACCAAGCTGTTGGTGTTGTATAGCCATTGTGGGCATCAAGCTATTGGTGTTGTCTTACCGCTGTGGGCATTAAGCTATTGATGTTGTATAGCTGATGTGGGTGTTAAGCTATTGGTACTATATAGCTAATGTGGGCATCAAACTGTTGATGTTGTATAGCTATTGTAGGTGTCAAGTTGTTGGTGCTATATAACTACTGTGATCATCAAGCTATTGATGCTGTATAGCTATTGTGGGTGTCAAGCTGTTAATGTTGTATAGCAAATATTTGGGCTTTAAGCTGTTTGTAAATGTATGATGTAATTTTGAGATTCCTACAATAATGCATATGATTTTAGGATTCATGCGACGTGATCATGATGCATACCAGGGCTCATGCAAAAGTGACCCTAGGAGAACTAAGAATGAAACACGCGTATAGTAGTGATATGCAGTTGTGTGCAATTCAAGCGCATGAGAATGCAAAAAGAAATGCAGTAATTCTGGCTTAATGTTATTTTAATGATGTTTACTTCAACTTGAACTGTTGATTTTGATCTTTTTTTAAGATTTTCTAAAAAGTTTATTGAAGTTAGTTTCGTGCTAGCATCATGTGACATGTATTCTATATCCTTGAATTGGAAAGAAATTCATATGCTCAACAGACTTTGCTTACTGTAATTCTTATGATCTTTTCTTATCATAGTTCATAAACTTAAAGATGTAACTAACCACATTACACCTAGAATGCAGTGTTTTACTAAGTGAAAAGCTTACTTCCTTATCTAGGCTTAAGAAAACTTATCAAGTAGAATTTTCAAAGGATAAAGATGAGATGTTTGGATTTCAGTTATCGATACGACCCTTGAATGTCTTTCATTCATTTGATACATTTTCTTTTCCTTTCTCAATACTCGTATTACTTAGTGTGGATACTGTGGAAAAGATCCTTCAGATACTCGTACTCTTTTGTGAACATTGGAGTATATAAGAGTAGATTTATCTCTTAGTTTCTTATTATTATCCTCCTTTCATTGTGTCCCTCACCTTTTTTGTATTATTCAGCATGGATACAATCCAGGGGTGGTCCATTGTAGATACTCATACTCATTTTGAGTATTAGAGTATCTTTAAATCAAGAGTCAGATTGACATTCAGGATCCAAATCTCTTACCTTTGTCATTATATGGTTTCTTATTTCTTTGGCTTGAAGTGAGCATTAGATTGATTAAAGTTTAAGAGTTCTCAGTGTAATGTCACTAACTGACCCTTAAACCTGCAAGGTAGACAATGGAAGATCATAAAAGATTATAATTTTCATTGCATGTTTCGTATTTACTAACCTGCTATATTAATAAAGCTCTTTCGAATTCATGGATTTTATTAACTTAAATATAAAAATAAAGAATGCTTGTTTTACTTCCTTAACGTAAGAACTTTGCTTGAGGGCAAATATTTTATTGCACGATGTTTTGGACTCTCCTCAATAGGAATTCTTATTTTGTTCGTCACCTTACTTAATTTTGATCTTTTTCAACTTTTATTTTTCAGATTATACAGTTGATATGTTGTGGGACAACATGCCTCCTCCACGTTATTCCTTATTAACAAAGACTTTAAAGTTAGTTAAGTGATATTATAATAAAATTCCCTTTCATAATGCATTCTCTTTATAGCATTCTTCCTTTCTTATTAACTGAATCGAGAAGGCTATTCAAAGGTTGCTGCTGCTGAACTTTGTAGCTCCTTCATTATTCCCTGCGAAGGAAATTTTGGAATTAGTGCCATGAGATAATATAATAGTATTTTGAGAATGCATCATATTTAATTTTGTATCATTCTTCCCATTCATAAAGGGTGTTATTCACCCATATGCTTCACGTTCCAGCATTGCATGCAGATCTTGCGATCTTCCAATCATTAATATAGGGATATATGATAAGTGTAGCACCCTCTAACATAATCATGCACGTGGCCACAATCACAACCATGCACGTGGCATAAAAAAAATTTTCCCAAATATTATGTATATATGTATACTCATGTGCACATACATGTCTATTATTACTCAACACATACATTATACAAGGCTAAATTGTGTACATAGTATCATTACAAGATGCCAAAATGTCATGATAATGAGGATGGGTATGATTGTACCAAGCTCGCCTTTGGCCCCCCTGAGTGCACTATCAAAAACAGACTTCAAGCCCTATCTAACTAAGTTCTGAAAATTATGGATGCAAAGGAGTGAGCTTACTACTCAATAAGAAATTAATAATACAATGATATATATAACTTCTTAAGAACTAATTAAGCTAAACATTAAACTAACTTATACACCAAGTATATAATGATCTAATAGTCAAGCATAATAATAACTTCGAAGTGTACCACGAATGTAAACTTGAAAATCATAGTCAATACAAGAAATTGAGATCAATAGGGGTCCGAAAGAAAAAAGCCATCACTAGGGCTGTGTCCAGAGCTTGGAGCTAGCCAACCATTAGTAATCGCCAATGGCTTGGCCTACTTTGAAGGACTAGCGATCGCCAGTAACTCGGCCTGCTACTGACATGTCAATTTGGACCACGTGAGGAGTCCAAATTGCACTTTATCATACTTTAAACAATGATATATTAATACACACTTAAGTTAAACTTATAGTAGAATGAGATTCTACCAAAATAAGTCAAATCATATAAATTATAATTCCTCAGTCAAAGTATATTATTCATACCCTTAATCCTAACCACTCTCTTTCATCAACTTATACCAACATATATCAAATCATATACTAAAAATATACCAAATATATATCAATCATATACTAAAAATATACACAAAGTAAACAAAAGGTAGCTTATTTTTAAGACATCCCCTATATATATCATTTCCCTTTTTTCCACAACTGTGTAAACACATTCAATTCACATAAAAGCCAGAAGTCATGCATTTATATGCAAGCATGAACTCAAAGAATACATATCAATTTCACCATTCGGTATCTGGCTAGAACCATTGTCACACGATTATCTCACACGTAGCCAAATTTTGGCTTATTCCTCATAATCACATTTTTTTTACAAGTAGCCACATACTGAGACCATCCACCCGACTAAGTCCCAGATCTCACCCTCACATATAAATTTTGGGTAGCTATCCGCCCGGCTCAAATTTCCCATATCTCACAATTAATATTTTCACATGTGGCCACTACTGAGACTATCTGCCCAGCTCAGTCTCAAATCTCACTTTCACACATCAATAATGGATAGTTATCCACCCGGTTCAGCTTTCCCATATCTCACAATCAGTGGAGGCTATTCGCCCGACTCAGTCTCCACTATCACATGTATATCTTCCATTTCCACACATTCATTCAATATTCATATATGTATACATCATTCACATTTCAATAGCCATATTTCAATTCATAACATATTCAATCGCAATTCTCATAATCAATACATCTCATTTCTTGCCACATCAAATAACTTACCTAATTCCAATATAGTAATACAACTATAATATTCAAGAGAACCAATATATATATATATATATATATATATATATATTAATAATCACTTACCAAAAGTGCTTCCAACTCTTTAATGGAGAAGAGCTTCTCTTAGTTAGTGGTGTCTCCTCTATCCTTTTCATCTCCTACACATAATCATATATCAATCTCATATAGAAAACATTATACTTGCACCCAAACTCAACTAGATGCCACTTAATGCACAATGTTTAATATATCCAAATGATGCACATATAAGTCTAATAATTATGATTTTTCTATTGATGCTAGAATTATGAGTCTAATTTCAATTCCAATTAGAATTACTCAATTTGGACATGTATAGAATTATTTATGAATTATTGAACAAAATTGGATTATACAGAGCTACTAGAGTGAGCAATAAAATGTTGAGCTCTGTTAGACCTTGCAAATGATAATTCCAGCTCAAACACGAAACATAAAAGTTGTACAGAACTCTCTATAATTTTCAGAGTATCTAAATTTGCTCAATTTAGAGCTCTATAACTCAAGTTATAATAAAAACCCTAAGACTAATAAACCATAAAAATAGAGCAAGAATTTGCACCAAACAAAACTTAACTACAATTAACAATCATACACATATAGCTTATCAATTGATGCTCCAATTGCTTATAGACCTCTTAGAGCTTCTCAAAACTCTTATTAGACAATTAAAGCAAGATCAAAATCTCTAAAACCTTCAAAAATCACTCCCCCTCTTCCTTATAGAATTTCTTCTCTTCATCTCTACATATATACACACACACACACACACACACACATGTACCAATCACAAACTTCCATTAGTGCACATATATGTCCAAGTAATTATGCTTAGTTTTAATTAAATCAATATCAAGATACTTATGGAGATTTATCACTATAATATTCTTTTAACTCCTTAATGAAATGAACATATTACATAATGACCCCTAACTTCCTATTATGACAATCTAATCCCATTTCCTTTACAATTAGGTCCCTCTCTACAACTCATAAACATATCCAAACTTAAATTAAGTCCACTATTCTACTATATACAAAATACAATACATAAGGAACGAATATGTATTCTAGAATGCAAATGTTACAATTCTCCCCTCCTTAAAGAAAAATTTCATCCCCGAAATTAACTACTCATCACTTTCAAGAAACAAATATGGATATTTCTGTTTCATTTTCTTTTCTACCTCCCATGTAGCTTCTTTAGGGGAATGACGGCTCCATTTCACTTTTACAATTGGAATTTATTTATTCTTCAACCCCTTCACCTTTTGATCTAAAATTTCCATTGGTTCCTCCATATACGTTAATCCTTCGGAAATCTCTATCTTCAGCTCTTGTATAACATGGTTAGGATCTGATCTATACCATCTTAACATGGATAAATGAAACACATCATGAATAGAAGATAATTCTCTTGGTAAAGATAGCTTATATGCCAATAGTCCCACTTTTTCTACAATTTCATATAGCCCTACGTACCTTGGACTCAACTTCCCTTTCTTTCTAAATCTTAAAATCTCTCTCCATGGTGATACTTTTAAGAAAACCCTCTCTCCAATGCTATACTCCATCTCCCGACAGTGTCGATCCATATAACTTTTTTGATGATCCTGGGCCGCTTTTAAACATTTCTTGACCACTTAAATTTTATCTATTGTTTCTTGCACCAAAATTTGGACCTTCGAGTTATCTCAAGCCTTTAATATCCTAACATATCGGGCTTCTACATTTTCTTACATACAAGGCTTCACAAGGTGCCATTCCGATGCTGGAGTGATAACTGTTGTTGTATGCAAACTCCATCAATGGTAAATGATCATTCCAATTTCCTTTAGACTCAAGTACACAAGCTCTCATCATGTCTTCTAATGTCTGAATAGTTCTCTCTGATTGCCCATCTGTTTGGGGATGAAAGGCCATACTGAAATGCAATTTTGTTTCCAAAGCCTTCTGTAAACTTCCCCAAAATGTGATGTAAATTATGGATCTTTGTCAGATACAATTGACACAGGAATCCCATGTAATCTCATAATCTCTAAAATGTACAAAAAAGTAATTTTGTCTAAAGAATCTTTTAATTGAATAGGTAAAAAATGAGATGATTTGGTGAGTCGATCAACTATTACCCATAAAACATCATGTTTCTAAAATTTACATGGCAACCTAATCACAAAATCCATCGTTATTTTCTCCCATTTCTATTCTGGTATCCTCAAAGGTTGCAATTTTTTTGTAGGAGCTTAATGTTTCACTTTCACTTGTTGACAAGTTAAACATTTGGCCACAAATTCTACCACATCTTTTCTCATTATTGGCCACTAATAGAAAATCTTCAAATCTTGATACATTTTAGTACTTCCTGGATGTATAGCATAGGGTGTATTATAAGCTTCATTCATAATTTACCTTCTTATTTCTCCAGTATCCGGAACACACATGCGACTGCCATTCACCATCAGGCCATCCTCTCTAGTTGTAAACTGAGTGTTGACACCAGTTTCCACTTTCTCTTTCATCTTCTTCAAATATGAATCTTCCATTTGGGCACTTCTGATTTGATCTACTAATGATAATCTGATTTGTAATGTAGCTAATAAATGGTTTTCCCCAATATTGAGAGAGACATTCATTATCCATAATGCCACAAGATTCTCCATCTCATAACAAATTGCTCCAGCAGAACATTCTATAGTTTTGTGGCTCAAGGCATCAGCTTCTACATTTACTTTTCCCGGGTGATACTCAATAGTGCAATAATAATGTCTCAATAGTTCCATCTATTTTTGTTGCCTCAAGTTCAACTCCTTCTGAGTGGAAATGTACTTTAAACTTTTATGATCAGTGAAGATGGAAAATGTTTCTCCATATAAATAATGTCTCCAAATCTTCAACGCATGAACAATGGTGGCTAATTCCAAATCATGGTAGGGTAATTCATCTCATGAGGCCGTAACTATTTGGAAGCATAAGTTATGAGCCTTCCATTTTACATTAGTACACATCCCAATCCTTGCCCCGAAGCATCAGTATACACCACAAAACCTCCATCTCTGGTTGGCAATGCAAGCATTGGAGTAGTAGTAAGTGCTTCCTTTAAATTCTCAAAACTTCATTGACATGTTTTGGTCCCTTAAAAATGCACATTTTTCTTCAATAATTCATTAATGGCCTTATAACAATAGAGAAATCCTTCACAAATCTTCTATAGTATCTGGCCAACCCTAAAAAACTCTGAATCTCCGTCACATTTTTAGGTGCTTCCCACTCCATAATAGCTTTAATCTTTGATGGATCCGGTTTCACACCTTCCTTCATAACTATGTGCCTAAAGAATGCAATTTCTTCCATCCAAAATTCATATTTGTTGAATTTGGCATACAATTATTTATCTCACAATATCTATAAAGCTATTCGGAGATATCATTCATGCACCTCTTTGCTCGGAGAATAAATGAGGATATCATCAACGAAAACAATCATAAACTGATCTAAAATACTGTTGAAAAGTTTTGTTCATCAATGACATAAATGCTACAGGTGCGTTAGTCAATCCAAATAGCATAACTAAGAATTCATAATGCCCATATCTAGTTCTGAATGCTGTCTTAAGAATAAAATGTTTTGCCACCCGAAGTTGCCAATATCCTGATCTCAAATTTATCTTTGAGTACACTGTGTCATCTTTCAATTGATCAAGCAAATCATTAATCCTTGATAATGGATATTTATTCTTCACCATGATTCTATTCAATTGTCTGTAATCTATGCACAACTGCATATTGCCATCCTTTTTCTGTACAAATAAAACTGGAGCTCCACATGGTTAAATATTTAGTCTGATAAACCCTTTTTCTAACAACTCTTCTAGTTGCTTCTTCGGTTCTTTTAACTCTATAGGTGCCATTCTATATGGAGCAATTAATATCGGTGTCGCTCCTGAAATAGTTTTTATCTCAAAATCTACTTCTCTCGATGCGGTGGCAATCCCGGCAATTCATCTAAAAACACATCAAGAAAATCTCAGACTAGAGGTACATCCATTACCCCTGAACTAACCTTTGTAGTATCCACAATATTAGCTAAGTAAGCCTCACACCCGTCTCTAATTAAATGAAAGGCAGTTACTGTTGAAATTAAGCAAACAGGTACAGTTTTTCTCTCACCCACCAATACTATCTTTTTCTGCTCCAAAATATCTATAACTACTTCCTTTGTATAGAAATTCATAGTAGAATGATGTTTTGATAACCAATCCATTCCTAAAATCGCATTAAACTCTTCTAGTTTAATAACTACTAAGTCTGCATATAAAATGACACCATCTACTATTATGGGACATGATCTCATCATTGTGTTTACTACCACAATACCCCTAGCAAGCATAGAAACACATAGACTATGTTCTAATAGTTCAATTATACCAGGTACACTCAATGAAAACTTATGTGATACAAATGAATATGTGGATCCAGGATCTATCAATAAAAATACATCATGGTCAAAGATAGTAAATATACATGTGACCATGTCTAGAGCTGTAGGAGCTTCTTAATGGGTGATATCATATATTCTTGCTTGGCTTTGAGGTTAACCAGCCGATCCAACTTGTGTTGAAGTACCAATACCACTTCCTCTATTACCTCGGCCTCTTCCTCGACTAATATGAGGTACACTTTCTCCCGTACTGCTCTGTCCAGTCATCTGAGATCCTTCCGTACTTTTCTTTACCGGAAAATCTCTGATAAAGTGACCCAGTTGGCTACAATAATAGCACACACTCGGTTTAAAACTCCAACATTCACCTGAGTGAAATCTGCCACATTTGTTACATACTGAAGATGAGGTGCCACTCATGGATCTACCTAGTCCCTTTTGACTGTCAAATCTTTTGAATCCTCTACCATAAGATCCTCCTCTTGATTAATTGGACTGGCTCATACTACATCCTCTAAATCCATTCAGTTGAAAACTAGAGCCTCTAAAAGTTAAACTACCACCTGGTCGGGTTGAGGTAGTGAATGTGGTAATAGTTTTCTTCTTTTTAGCTTCCATAGCATTCCTTTCCATTATGGTCTCCTCAGCTCATAGTGAAGTTTCCAAAAAATCCCTATAAGTCGGGGATTTCATTGCCATTTTCTCTCTAATCTCTAAATTCAATCCCCTTTTAAATCTCTTCCTCTTTAGTTCATCGGTGGCTACTTCCTCCGGAGCATACTTTGAAAGCCTCGTAAATTGTACCTTATAGTCAGCAATAAATAGATCATTCTGCTTTAATTTCAGAAATTCAATCTTCTTTCTATCTCTTTATACAGTTGGTGTATATTTCTTTGTAAATTCCCTCAGAAAATCTTCCCAAGTCAAGGTTATAGGCACATCCTTGCTTCCTGGCATTGTCTCCCACCAATCTATAGCATCTTGCTTAAACAATGATATAGCATAGCTCACTCTCTTCTCTATAGTGCATTCAAATCGATCTAAAATTCTCTTTGTGCTTCATAGCCATTCCTCAGCTACTACAAGGTTAATAGTACCCGTAAAGGCTTTAGCACTTTGCTTTCGTATCTTCTTATAAGTGGCATCCACAATGCTATCTGTTGGTTTTTGGCCTATGGTTCTCATCATTTGAACAAATTCCTACATAAAAGGATATGCAGGTTATGGAGGGGCTTGAGGTTAGGACTGCTCAGGTTCACTTAATGCATGCATAGGGGTTTGCCTATGTACAAACTCTGAAGACTCTTCTGAGCCAACATAAGGTGCTTGGTGTTCTTTTATCTTGACATATTCAATGTACAATAACTATATGCCATCTATGACTTATGCATGGTATGCCATGAATGCATCATGTTCTCATGTCCTAAGAGAATTTAATCCCTGCTCTGATACCACTAAATATAGCACCTTCTAACACAATCATGCACGTGTTCACAATCACAACCATATACGTGGCATAAGAAAAATTTTCCTAAATAGTATGTATATATATATACTCATGTGCACATACATGTCTATTATTACTCAACACATACATTACACAGGGCTAAATTGTGTAAATAGTATCATTACAAGATGCCAAAATGTCATGATAATGAGGATGGGTATGATTGCACCAAGCTCGCCCCTAGCCCACCTGAGTACACTATCAAAAGCAGACTTCAAGCCTTATCTAACTAAGTCTTAAAAAATATGGATGCAAAGGGGTGAGTTTGCTACTCAATAAGCAATTAATAATACAATGATATATATAACTTCTCAAGAACTAACTAAGCTAAACATTAAACTAACTTATACACCAAGTATATAATGATCTAATAGTCAAGCATAATAATAACTTAAAAGTGTACCACGAATGTAAACTTAAAAATCATAGTCAATACAAGAAATTGAGATCAATAGGGGTCCGAAAGAAAAAAGCCATCACCAGGGCTGTGTCTAGAGCCTGGCGCTTGCCAGCCACTAGCGATCGCCAGTGGCTTGGCCTACTTTGAAGGACTGGCGATCACCAGTAACTTAGCCTACTTTGACTGATGATCGCCAGTAACTCGACCTACTACTGACATGTTAATTTGGACCACGTGAGGAGTCCAAATTGCACATTATCATACTTTAAACAATTATATATCAATACACACTTAAGTTAAACTTATCGTAGAATGAGATTCTATCAAAATAAGTCAAATCATACAAATTATGATTCCTCAGTCAAATTATAACACTCATATTTCCATCATTTATAACCTTAATCCCAATCACTCTCTTCTATCAATCATATACCAAATATATATCAATCATATACAGTAAATATACTAAAAATATACACAAAGTATGCAAAAGTAGCTTATATTTAAGATATCCCCTATGTATATCATTTCCTTTTTTCCCACAACTATGTAAACACATTTAATTCACGTAAAAGCCAGAAATCACGTATTCATATGAAAACATGAACTCAAAGAACACATATCAATTTCACCATCCGGTATCTGACCGGAACCATCGTCACACGATTATCTCACACGTAGCAAAATTTTGGATTCTTCCTCACAATTATATTTTTTTCATAAGTGGCCATATACTGAGACTATCCGCCTAGCTCAATCCCAGATCTCAACCTCATATATAAATTTTGGGTAGCTATCCACCTGCCTCAGCTTTCCTATATCTCATAATTAATATTTTCACATGTGGCCACTACTGAGACTATCCACTCAGTTCAGTCTCAGATCTTACTTTTACACATTAATAATGGGTAGCTATCCGTCCGGCTCAGCTTTCATATATTTCACAATTAGTGGAGGCTATCTACCTGGCTCAGTCTTTACTATCACACATATATCTTCCATTTCTATACATTTATTCAATATTCACATATGTGTACATCATTCACATTTCAATAGCCATATTTCAATTCACAACACATTTAATCATAATTCTCACAATCAATACATCTCATTTCTTGACACATCAAATAACTTACCTAATTCTAACATAGTCATACAACTATAATATTCAAGAGAACCAATATAATATATATATATATATATTTATATTATTAATAATCACTTACCAAAAGTGCTTCCAACTCTTTAATGGAGAAGTGCTTCTCCTAGTTAGTAGTGTCTTCTCTATCCTTTTGAACTCCTACGCATAATCATATATCAATCTCATATAGTAAATATTATACTTGCACCTAAACTTAACTAGATGTATATAATATTAATAATCACTTACCAAAAGTGCTTCTAACTCTTTAATGGAGAAGTGCTTCTCCTAGTTAGTGGTGTCTTCTCTATCCTTTTGAACTCTTACGCATAATCATATATCAATCTCATATAGTAAATATTATACTTGCACCTAAACTTAACTAGATGCCACTTAATGCTCAAAGTTTGATTTATCCAAATGATGCACATACAAGTCCAATGATCATGATTTTTCTACTAATTCTAGAATTATGAGTCTACTTTCAATTCAATTAAAATTACTTAATTTGGACATGTATAAAATTATTTATGAATTATTGAACAAAATCGGGTTATACAGAGCTACCAGAGTGAGTGATAAAATGTCAAGCTCTGTTAGACCCTATAAATCATAATTCCAGCTCAAACTTGAAATATAAAAGTTATAGAGAACTCTCAACGTTTCTAATGCATCCAACCTTGCTTAATTTGAAGCTCTAAAACTCAAGTTATAACAATATCCCTAAGACTGATGAACCATGAAAATAGAACACGAATTTGCACCAAACAAAACTTAACTACAATTAACAATCATACACATATAGCTTACCAATTGATGCTCCAATTACTTATAGACCTCCTAGAGCTTTCCAAAACTCTTATTAGACAATTAAAGCAAGATTAAAATCTCCAAAAACTTCAAAAATCACTCCCCCTCTTCCTTATAGAATTTTTTCTCTTCATCTCTACACACATACACACACACACATATACTAATCACAAGCTTCCATTAGTGCACATAGGTGTCCAAGTAATTATTCTTGGTTTTAATTAAATAAATATCAAGATACTTATGAAGATTTATCACCATAATATTCTTTTAACTCTTTAATAAAATGGGAATATTACATAATAACCCCTAACTTCCTATTGTGACAATTTAATCCCATTTCCCTTACAATTAGGTCCTTCTCTACAACTCATAAACATATCCAAACTTAAATTAAGTCCATTATTCTACTATATATAAAATGCAATACAAGGAGTATGTATTATAGAATGCAGGTGTTATAATAAGAATACTTCATTAGAATGCATTCATTATCTTCGATTAATAGCATTCTTCCCTTTTTAAGGTAGGCACATGTCGCTTCAGTTTTTGTCCCTCAGTTTTTACTTTTCTATGGCTTGAATCTAGTTCTTCAGGCATTACCACACTACATATGAGGTATGTCTTCTTATACGCTAGGCATGTACATCTTTTGGCTTGTCAATTGTGAAAATGAGGCTATTTTCACCAAGTTCCCATCACCATGGGCAGATGCCCTTAATGGACTATAAAAGGGTTGTTTTTTCATCATTTTCTTCATTTTTCATCCCTTCTTCATCTTTCTAGATTAGGTTTTTCTTTGAAACACTTTTATATTTTGTTATGGCGAGGTCTTCTTTTAGGATGTTATTTTTTATAGATGATTTCAATGATATGCTTTCGGGAGTTGCAGAGGATGTGCTTATTGCTAGAGTGTGTAATATAAATCAACCAACTCATGTTCAGCGAGATGATTAGAGGTTTACTCAAAGATAGAGGATCCCACTCATCTCTGACTTGGACAGTCATCGGTGGACTTTGAATCGTCGTCTGGTAAGTTTTTTATTTTTCCTATTTTTTTCTTAGGTTGTATGCTAGGACGCTTTACGTTTCCTATAAAATTTTAAGGAAAGAATAAGGAGGATGATTATCTAGAACATTAATTATTCGCTTGAATTTATTTAAGGTTTATTATTCTTTCAAATCCCTTAGGATAGCTTTTGTCTTATTAATGCCTGCACAATTAAAATACACATGATTAGTTAAAAAAGAGCTAGGAAAAATCAAATATTCATGTGCACAAGATGAAATGAAATTTGATCATACTATTTAATTATGCAACTATGAATTATTTATGCACGGAAATGAAGATGATAATAAGACTAAATACACTTGCACATAGGAAAATAAAGTTTTTTTTAAAGTAAAAAGAAACTTCCTTCTTAATGATTTTGCTTTGGTGTAATGTAGACCATGTCTTTCTTACACTCATATAGTAGTCTATCTGCCATGGTCTCTTTTTACAAGAGTCTCCCTGATCCGGTAAGGGATTATATTAAAGGGCTAAGTTTTAATAGCCTTTTGGATGACTTTACTGGTGGCTATTTTAAGGTCATCAAGACTAGCCATGCTGCTATGATGGCACTTTTAGAGAGATGGTTTGACTATACACATACTTTCCACTTCATATTTGGAGAGATGACCATCACTCCTTTGGACTTCATTACCATTATCAAGTTATCATTCGTTAAAGTCAAAGTCTCGATGGAGCTTTCTAAGGATCCCTGAAGTCTAGCTCGTGATTTATTAGGATTTAATGTTGCTTTCAAGAGAGGTAGTAATAGTTGGGTGCTTTACACCACTTTGAAGAATGATTGCACCATGCTTATGGAGAATAGCACACTCAGCATATAGTAGATTGCATACTGTTTCATCTTTATCTTGCTCAAGGCATTCATATTTTTGAATATGAATAACATGGTAGAGGTGTGAATATTGCCACTAGTGAGGGACTTAGGTGCACTGAGGTAGTAGGATTAGGGATCCCCTACCTTGGGATATTTATATAACAACCTAGACAACGCTTGCTGTGGAGGTTCGAGGGCCTATGACATGCCATTTATTATTGATGTGAATTGTTTCTATCTTAAACTCACTTTGTTCTCTTTTCTTCTTTAAGTTTGGATCCTTTTATGTAGACTGATTGTGCTTCATGTAGATTTAGGCATATGAACTCGGGATCTTCCTTCACCCTGAGGTCGTTAGCTGGGTCACCGATGGATTCCCTCGCTTCCTCACTTGTGTCAAAGGATCCTAGGTGAGATGAGGGTTGAGCCTAGAGGGTGCTAGAGGCCAACTCACCTCATTGATGCTGGATTTGGTGAGTTCACTTTTTAATTATTCATGATTTTGTTTAGTTTTCCCTCTATTTGTCTCATTCTCTATTATTTTATAAGTTAATTTTCATTGATAGGCTATGGACTGATAGTATAAAAAATAGCATAGTCATTTAGGATTATTTTGTTGACTTTTCTTTAGTTTGTATTTGCATTTTGTTTAATTATTGTATTATTGGTGTTATTTTTGTGCTTTTATGTTATTTTTGTGATTTGTAGGTCCTTTTAGGCTAATCTCATGCTTATAAGTGCATTTGGATACTTTAGAATGAAGAATGGTATAAGGAAAGCCAAATGAGGAATGAAAAGGACCTTGCTGAGTCATTATGGCTGAGTTATGATAGAGGCTGGCTGTGCTGAGTCAAGCCTAAGTCGGCACAGTGGTGCCGAGTTCCAAAGAGTTGAAACTTTCTAATTTTGAGCAATTTTTGTATTTTGGCCATAACTTTCTTTACAGACCTCTAAATGAGATGATTCAAGTGGCATTGGAAAGATAAGTAAAAGGATACAACTTTCATAAAGAGACTTTTTAGAGATAACGTCATTTTAAAGGACAAAAATGCCCTTAAAATTACTATATCTGCACAGGGTCGTGACTTTTCATTTTAAATGGTGCCTTTCTAATTCAAAATGAATTGTAATCACTTATAACCACCTCTAAGGTCTATATGTACATTATTTCTGATCTAGAGAGAGGGAGTAGAGGTTCTATTCTCAAATATTAAAAAGTACATTTTAGTAAAAGTATTTTTAAGAAGACATTTTCAAGGAGACAAGAAAGATAGTCAAAGAGGCTATTCAATATCAAGAAACTACTTGGAGAGCATTTGAGATTTCATCTGCACATTTTCTATCTCCTTTTCTGTTTTCTTCTATTTAGTTTACTTGATGTTTACATTAGTTTCTTGTGGTTATTTAATAATTATCAATATGTATCTTTGCTAAATCCTTATTTATTAGAATTACAAGGATGAATTGATCTAATGAACAACATCTTTATTTCCTTTATAATACATGAATGATTTGATTTCAATTGCATATTTAATTGTGTTATATACGCTTGATCACCATGTATGATGTGTTAATCAATAGTTCACGATGAGAGTTGGGATTTTTTGGTGGAAATACATTTAAATTCACTTAAAGGATAGGAAAGTACTTGGAGATAAGAAATCTACTTTGAGGGGTTAAAGAATTGGCATAGAACTTCATAGTTTTTGTCTATCTCTACAATGATATAAGAGTACTTGTAGACTCTAGATGGAAATACCTTTAATTGACAATAAGAGTTACTTTTAAGGATTATTGGTCACGTTCTCCATTCATTGCATATGTTTGTTAATTTCTATAGTTCTTTGATTAATTCAAAATTGTGGTTCTAATGAATCTTACTTGAATTTATTGTTAGAATATTTAGATTATTTAGTATAATTTTTAATTCTTAGTAATTTTAGAATAGTTAGAACAAATCAATATCTTCTTTTATAGCATTTGCCTATCCATCTAAGTATCTACTCGGTTAATATAAAATTACTCCAAATTCCCTAGTATTCGACACCCTACTTGCTCTATACCCACATCAAATTTTAGTGCCGTTGCCGGAGATTTTGTTTAGAATTTTTATTAGCTTAGGGTAGAGAAAGGTTGTTTTAGGCCTTAAATTTATTTATGTTTTTATTGTTTTATAATTATTGTTTCGTTATTGTTTGATTATGATTTACTCATGATGAGGCTTAGTAGAAGTGCTAGTAATATTTTGCACTTTAATCCTGAAATTGAATTAACTTTACGTGCTTTGCACAAGGAACAAAGGCAACGAAGAGTGAATCAACAGAATTTGGATACTATGGTTGAACCATTGAGTCTCCTCCGCCATCTCCTTTGGAGGATTAAGGGAGTTTTTCTTTTCTTTTCCTTTCTTTCATATTTAGGATTTACATTGGGGACAATGTGCATTTTTAAGTGTGGGGGAAGGGTTAGTAGTAGTTATTATTATTATTAGTAGTTATTATTTAGTTATGTTTAGGTTATTATGCATGTGTTTTTATATTTTTATGCTCAATTGGTAGAATTTAAAAGTTTCATTTAGTATAGGTTTTAAGTTTTTCTTATTATCTCTTTTTATTATTTTCAAAATCTAGAGAATGTTTAGTCCATTTTCTAACTATGCTTAAAGTTAGGATGCTAAGGACTTAAGCTTGGTTTCTTAGGACTTAGGTAGCTTTAAGGAAACTATAGTTATAATATGAAAGATTAGCATTTCAATAATGGATGAAGACACAAAAAAAAATGAAAAAAATAATAAATAGTATAAATATACTTGTTGATGTGATGCATTTTGAGTGAGTTGTGTGTAAGTGAGTTTGCTCCTTAATTGCATTCATTCAGAAAGAGTGTGTGATATTGCAAGTATAAAAATAGTAGGGTGGAGCATAAAATGCTCCCACTACAAAAAAAATGTGTCTAAAAATACCATGAGAAATGTGAGTTTATGCATGTGCTTTATCCTTGTCCCAATGTCTACGTTTGTTTTAGAAATCCTAAGTTTGAAAAATGAACATTTTAGCTAGCACCTTGACTTTATATTTTTGATTTTATTCTGAATAAATTTAGATAATTTGTTAAACTTATTGCTTATGCTATAAAACTTATTTTCTCTATCATTATTGAGCATTGAAAGTTTAGTTATTAACTATCTTTTTCTTAAAACTTCTTTTATGGTTAAGATGACTTGTTGGGATTGCTACATTTATTTTGGAGAGGATAAAATTTTGGTTGTTTTTCTTACTTAGATCTTTGTTTTTTACTTGAGGGCAAGTAAGGTCTAAGTGTGGGGGATGGACTTTGCCTCCTATTATGATGATATGAGGAACACATATTTCAAAAGTGGATGAAGAGTCCTCATGGTGACTTAAGTGGACTACACTTGGTACCTGGGTAAGTAAGTCTTAGATTGGCCCCGTGGCCTTGGGAGGAGAGCACCTCTTCTACCGATTGAAAGCATATTTTAGGGGCACGAGCTATAGAAGAAAGAGCGAGCACGAGCCTCCGCTGGTTATGACACCTTTCAGTTCCTGGGGCCTCCTTCTATCTCCTATATAGTGAGGGTACTTCCTAAGTTAATCAACGTGGTAGATGTTAGATGTAGGGATCCAGCTGCTAAGGAGTCAGCTTCTAGCTCACGTCCACATATGGTGAGTATACATGTCACAAGAAAATAAAACTTATCAGTTTTGGTTTGTATGTTACCCTTATTTTACTCATCCATTTTGCTTTGTTGCAGCGTCAGTTGAAGAGATTGCGTGCTACTACTACCTTAGCATCAGCTATTGCTTCAACTACTGCCTCATTAGGAGGTGCCATCCTAGCCTCAGATCCTTCAATTTATATTGGAGGGATCATTATGGGTGACTTTGAGAGGCCTTTTGTCACTACAATTCGTGGCCTAGACTTGAAAGGTCGGGTTTACCATAGGGAGCTACTGATGGAAGACCACGACCCGCTAGGTTTTATGCCCCCAAAGACTACTCATATAAGCCTCTTCTCTTATTAGTTGTTTATTATTGCTTTCTTCATTGTAGTTCTCATCATTTTTATTCTATTTATAAAGGTGTTAAGGTCAATAGCAAAACAGCTTTATTGGCATTCTTTCGATCTGTAGGATTTCCACTTAGAGTCATCTTCAGATGTATAGATATGTTTCCTATTTAATGCTTTCTATATTTATTAAATAATAATATAAATGCCAATGTATGAAAATGAAATATATAGAGGCAGTATTTCTCCGTAATCTATGATTGATGCAATGAGAACAACCAGCTGCAGTCTTACATTACACATTATGGGGTTCAAACTCAAACTTATCGGGATAAGATCAGTAGCTATAGAAGTAAAGTGTAGGAGCTGGAGTATCTGTTAAGGGAGATGCATTTGCACCATCCATATGAGGGCCCTAGCAGATCTAGTGGTCAAGACCTAAGGGATGACTTTTAATGTTTAGATTGAATTTTTGGATGTATTTTACCCAGTTGTTGTACTTTTGATATTGACTTATACTTCATGTTTGTACACTGATGCACTATTTGTACTATTTTACTTATTTATGAGACTTTGTTTTGCATTATTCACCTTTTTATCTGCTTTCTCTTCATATTGGAATGCATAGAGCTTAAATTTGTATCCCATTCATCATCGTAGGCAATATTATACTGAAATATGCCCCGTTTATATCCGAAAAAGGATAAAAAAAAGTGCAAGAAGACCCAATAGGCACGTGCTCATGCTGATGGGTGGGTTGGTGGTATATAAATGGGCATTTTTAGGTTGTTTTAGATGGTTTTTGAGGTTTTTTAGGGATTATTTTAAGTGTGTTTTGGGTTGTAGTGAGGTTCTTGAGTGTTAAGTGTTTATCAGTTGTATGGTGGCCATGATAGAGGTTAGTTATCAGGAGCTCAGGGGTTTTTTTTGAGGTCTTTCACATGATGACTAGAGGAGTTTGAAGATATTTAGGGTGCTATGCTTCAGGACTCTTTAGTATATTCGGCTTAACTTCGACTTTCTACATGCATCTGTATCATTTTAGGACCTCGAGGAGCACGTCTTCCACTTCGGCTACTAGAAGTTATGTCCATTGTATGAGGAGTTTAGTGCCATAGCAAGCTAGACTCCCATTAATTCTATGGGTGTAGTCTTTGTTAATAGTATCTTTGACTACCCAGGCAGAGGTTCTACTTTGCTTGACTTGAGCCCTTATGCCCTAGATATTATTGTTACCCTAGAAAGATGCTTGATCCCATCTTACTTACTTGCTGTGTGTACTTCTCAATAGTCTAGGAGTCTATCTTAGGCCCACCTCTTATCATGCTACTTCTTTCTTCAGTTTCTGACAATTTTTGCTAATAGACTTGGTGACTACAAGATCCTATGTGTAGTAGGAGTCATTGAGCACAGGTTGACACCTTCCCTCTCATTTTGGCTAAGACTATACAAGGTCTTGATGACATCCACTTAGGGACGATTGCACTTTTCACTGGTAGCCCTTTACTTCTTCAAGTAACCTATTTCCATCTCTCAGTTTGCTTCAAAGGAATGGAACTAACCTGCCATTATGTAATCATTGCATATTTGGTTACAGGAGAAGCTGAGCATTCTAGAACCCCTATTACGCCGTCATTCAAGGTATGGGCCTAGGAATCATCAAGATAGGTGACATAGGACGATTCTGGATTGGCCCTTTTTAGAGTTGTCACTTAAAAAGTGGAGTGCTTAGATAATAATCCTTTCAGATGAGGAGATCTGTTGGACTTGCCTTTGGTAGAGGCTAGAACATGTCACTGTGAGGACTTACATCAACTATATTATGATCTTTGGGTTTAAATCTTGCACCCATTATTCTCCATCATATGTTTACAGGCAATATGGAGTCAGACAGAGCATTCCTATAGAGATAGTACAATTTCATGGAGGACCAGTGACTCAACGAGGGGCATAACGCTTCATTAATGGTTTTTGAACAGGTGGTCAGGCAGGATGTTTCACCATCTCATTGCTGGAGATTATGATATCAATATTGATGCTATATATAGGGCCTGAGTAGCTGCTCGATAGGCTTCTCTGATTTTCAAGCTTGGTTCAGCTTGTACTTTTGTAGGTGGTAGTGGTAGTACTTGAGTTGATATTACTGTACTAAACTAGACCTATGCTAAGAAACATATTATATAGTGTATGGTTACATTATGATATGCAGAAAACTAAAGTTTGTTTGATGTGTCTCATTTATTTTTGGGCATCATTTGGTCATCATGTTGACAAAACATTACATACTTAGGCATATTTTCAGCATTCGTTCGAATGTATTGACTTAATATTTAATAAAGACAAGGTTGCATTTCATGTACTTCAAAATGATAATACCCCTATTCTTAGCCAGCTCTCGCGAGTTTTTTGACTAAGTATTTTTTTGCTTATTTTGCCTTCATTAGCCTTTTTAGGTTTTCTAATCAAGCTTTTTTTTAGATATAGTATCGCTTGAGACAATCCATATTGACTAGCTTGGACAACTAATTTCCTTCCGAACCCATTAGCTTGACTGTACCATTTGAGAGAACCGCCTTAACTAAGTATGGTCCTTCCCAATTTGGCATAAACTTTCCTTTTAGATCTGGTAACGACTGCTTTGTGTGCTTTAAAACCCAATCACATGCTCTGATGTTGCTTGGTCTCACCTTTTTTGTTGAATGCATATGTAACTCTTCTCTAGTAAAGTTGCATAGAATGTATGCCATTAGCCTTGCATTGTCAACCAAAGTTAACTGCTGATGCCTTTGTTTGGCCTAGTATGCTTTAGGTAATTTAGTTTTCATCACTACCCATACCGATTTCTACTGTGCAAATGTTTGCACTGGTACAAATGAAACTATTAGCCATTAGATTAATTGTCATTTAATCGTAACCATTGATATATTTTACAGGTATTGATACACTAAGATAATTAATGGTTGTAATTAAATAAAAACTAATCTAACGGTTGTAATTTCATTTGTACGGATGCAAACATTTGCACTATAACAAAAGCCACAATTACAACATCCTTTAACTAATTAATGACAACACATAAGAGAGAAAACAATAACTGCTGAACCATTTTCTATTTTTTCTTTTTCTCATATTTAAAAAATTAAAATGGTATGTTTCTTTCTACTAAAATAATTTTATTTATTTATTGTTGTATTAATGATTATTCCTTCTCATAGCTTTAAAATATTTTATAATTTTTAATTTTTGAATTATGTGTGTTATTATTTTTAATTTATTTAATAACAATTGTCATATGGTTTATCTTTGAAATTATTTTAAACGAAAGCTTTTTATTAATATTTATAAATTTGTATTTTGGTATAGAAAATTAACAACTGTATAAAAATATTAATAATTTTTATACGATGCATGTTGATAATGCAAAGAGTGCATATATTGTCCATTTTTTTCTGCAAAGTACCAACACCATGGGGTGAGTACCTATAAACATTTTACTTATTTTTTTAATCTTTAATTTTAAAATTTGTTTTCTATATCTATATCAGGAAATAATAATAAATTTAATATTTTTCTAATAATAATAATTTTTACTTGTACGGTATCTGTTCCATGATCTCTATTTTTCAAATATAGGATTAGAATTATAAAATATTTAAAAATCATGAAATTTTTTTTTGAATTAAAAATTATGAAGTTAGCATCTGATATATATTACTATTTTTATATATTAAATTTATTTAAAACATTTAAAATAATAAAAACTTAAAAACATATCTTCCAATTTTTATTCTACTTATTCTATTTATTTAACGTCAAATACTTCATAATACTATTTTTAATATATATGAATTCTATTATTTCTATTTACCTAAAGATAATTGATATTTCTAATAAATAAATATAAAAAATAATATTTGTTGAATGTGTGTGTACATATATAGGTAGGCTCAACACTTTAAGTTAGGGGACAGAGTTCTAATTATTTTCAAAGAATGAAAATTAATATGTATATATTAAGTTTATTTTATAAGAAGTTGGGGGACAAATAATCAAATTTTGGAAGCAGAAATATAAATTTTAGGGGTATATATATAATCAGTTTGCACAATACACGTATTTATAACTAATTTTTAATTAATTTTTGATAAAAGAGAACAAATTATATAATAACAATAAATAGAGCGAAAGGAAAAGAAGATTTTTAATGGGAAAGAAAGAAAGAGAAAGGAATATAGTGGAGAAAAAATATTTTAAAGGAAATAAAATTTAAAATTATAATATATTTTAGATATCCTTATTATAAAAGAATCATATTTTTTTAATTTAATGCTTTTTTTTTTCTTTTTGAAATCTAAAAGGTTTTTAACCGAATATGCCCTCCTCCTCCTGACGCTTCTTTCTCTTTTCTTAAATTATTATTATTATATATGTTTTTTAATCTTTTTTTTTTCTCTTGTGAAATACAAAAGATGGTTAATTGTTATTTTTTAACTAAACTGAATGGTTAATTGTTATTGTCCTTTTTATTTTATTATATTAGACTATTTGCCCTTTAACATTTAAATATTTGTATTTTTATTTTCCATCATATTATAATATTTAACTATTATATCAAATTTTGTATTAAAACTTCTTTTATAAGAATTTATGTTAAAATTATTAATACTTAGTTATAAAATTATGATTATACTCTTTAATAAAATAAAAAATATTTAATTTTAATATTAATCTAGTCAAACATTTAATTAATTACTTTTAAATTTAAACTTCTTTATTTCATCATTAATTTAAAATATTTATGCTGCATTAAATGTGTAATAAAATAAATTTCTTTTTTAGGTTTAAAAATTATTTTTTATTTTAATTGTTAGTTTAAAATGTTAGGTTTACAAAATAAATTACTTAAAATAATATTTTTTATTTCATAATTGAAGCACTTTTAAATTAAAATTTATTTTGATTATTTATACTTATTCAATAATATTTGACAAAAAAATTAAAAATATAAACATCAATAAAATAAATATATATTTTTAAATTTAGAAGTAAAAAATATAATATGGTAAAATAGATAAGGGACATAGTAATTATTTTTGAAAAATTTATATTTTATTAAAGAGAATAATTGTCGTTTGATGTTAACAGTAATTTTTTTTAAAAAAATATTGATAGAAGTATTAAATAATATAATATTATAAATAAAAAATATAATTTTTAAATATTATAAAAAGTAATAGAGTGAGTTTTTTTTTTTTTTTGGAACAAAAATAGAGTGAGTGATACAAGAAATGAAGAGAAATACAAATACAAGAAATAAATAAGGAGAAGAAGAAGTGAAAGGAGAAGTGACCCAAAAGCAAAGAAGGTGAAAGTTGGCTTCTCCCTCATTTCCTTCTCCTCCTCCTCCTAATCCCTCTCCGGATACAGAAAAGACCAAAAACGCAAAGAAATTTTGAGGGAGGATGAAGACAGAAAACGCAAGAGGAGGGGAAATCCGGGAGGGAAATAAAAATAATATTGATAACAAAGATAATAAGAATGATATTGGATCTGGGTTTCCTTTGAGCTTTGGGGAGATGATGGTGGCTGCAACTGTTGTTTTGGGATTTGTTTTTGGTATTTTTGGGGTTTATCTCACCATGCCTGCTTCTGATTATAGCTTCCTTAAGCTTCCTCGTACTCTTGAAGATCTTCAAATTCTCAGGTTCTTTTTCCTCTTTTTTATTCGTTTGAATTGTGTTTCTTTTTTGACTGAAATTTAATTGACAAATTACTTTACATAAATGTGCATATTTTAATTGTATGTGGGTATGAGAATGTTTGGTATTATAATGACGCGCTTTTAAATTGATGCAGATGATATTCTGCATGCTGCTTTAGATCTCAACTTTATCTTATCTCATATTTTATTGATTAGAAACTTAGAATTCATTTTATTCATCTGGGTCTCTTAAAATTCAAGAATTTGAAGCTTGACATCATTGTAATGTTTCTGTTATATACTCTTGACATAATTGTACCTTAGAAATTTCAAATGCAGGAATGATTTATAGCTCATCTTGAAAATGGCTTATGATAACCAAATACCATGTTTATGATTTTATCATTTGTGCCTGAAAGTATGGGCTTTTGGCTTGCTTGTGAGAGTAGCATGCAATTGCTCAGCACAAGGCAAATATTTTTCATAATCACTTATGTGATTTGTTTATCTGATTACATATTTGCAGCTCTTTATTGTTGTATTTATTTCCAATGCATTTTTTAAATTTTCCATGGTGGTTTTACTTTCTTGCATTCTATTGGCTGCACTATAATTTAGGCTGCCCCTTTTTTTTTTCCAGAGATAATCTTGAGAACTACACAAGTGACTACACTGCACAGGTTTTGGTAGGGTACTGCGTGATTTACATCTTCATGCAAACTTTTATGATTCCTGGGACTGTTTTTATGTCATTGCTCGCTGGAGCACTGTTTGGGGTATTTAAAGGTGTTGCCTTGGTGGTGTTTACTGCTACTGCTGGTGCTTCTTCTTGCTATTTCCTTTCCAAAGTGATTGGACGGCCTCTTGTTTTCTCTCTGTGGCCGGAGAAACTGATTTTCTTCCAAGAGCAGGTGAATCTGAGCACTTTTGTTGGCTGTCCTCGCTTATATTAGCAAACAAATTGGTATTCATTTTTTCTTTTAATTTTCAGGTGGCTAGAAGAAAAGATAGTTTGCTAAACTATATGCTGTTTTTGAGATTAACCCCAACTTTGCCAAACACATTCATAAATGTTGCTTCACCAATAGTCGATGTACCGTATCATATTTTCTTCCTGGCAACATTTATCGGACTTATTCCTGCAGCCTATGTCACAGTCAAGGTATACCAAGTGTAACACTTTTTTAAAAGTGGTCATTTATGTAGGATTACACATTTCAAATTAAGATTGGTCTGACTGATTGTTGTGCAGGCTGGGATAGCTCTTGGTGAACTGCAATCGCTTGGGGATCTCTACGACTTCAACTCTGTTGCCACTATGTTTCTTATTGGGATAGTCTCTATTACCCCTACATTGATAAGCAAGAGCAAATCATAGAATGCTGCAGGAAGAACTTGCGTGTTGTACATTGTCTTAGTAACCTGGCAGCTGTATGAGAGCCACGTCATCTCTGTGCTGTGCTGCAGTAATTGGGAGCCATTTATGGACTTGATTACTGATGCTGTAGACATTGACGATGCTGATCTGATGAAAGGTACTTGGGAGTGTTTGAATGGAGGTGTAGGGATGGGATACAAATTGTACATTTCCACTTGGACTGGCAACATGTTTTCAATTTCCTATATCAAAGTCTCTCTCAGGGCATTGTAGTAACGGCGACTTGTGGTTTTAGCATTCTGTAATTATTCAGTGTTTCAAAACTAATCTGTTATCTTATGAATCAAAAGCAACCAATCTGTTATCATATGAATCAAAAGCAAGTTTAAGAAGGAAATGAGCATATAAATTTACAGCCCTAGTATTAAAAAATTTGATCTTGACATGGAGACTTTGGTAATAGTAAGAAAGCACGAGGAATAGCTATATTAATTTTGCTCTTGCCTAGAATGCTTATTGAGGGAAGAAAATAAATAAATAAATAAAAGAAAGATGCTTAGTTAAATGTTGGAAACAAATAATATAGTAGAGTGCATAAAACGGCACAAGGCAATATAGTCAAGAATTAGGGTGGAGTTCGTTTGGGATCTCTACCATATTGTTCAACGGAATGGAGTAGGAAGTGGCAGTAGCGCTCTCCATTATTCTACCGGCTTTCTGTTCAGGCTTCTTTTGTTAGAAATAAATCAGAGGAATGAACCAACTTTCACCTTCTATATTTTTTTTCCCATTGAATTCTTATATAATATACCTATAATTTATTTACATTAAAATTTAATTATTTATTTTTATATACATTAAGTTTTCCATCAAAATTTTAGATTATAAAAAATTCAATCGAATCTTATATTATTAATTTATAATTTAGACTTTATAATTTTAATTTTAGCCAATTAAACCATTAGTTTTTCCAAACAAAAAATTATTAATGACTTCACTAAAATTATTAAATCTTAAACTAAAGACTTTTTTATTATTTTCTTATCTATTTAAAATAGAAGTCATTAAAATATAAGCCAGTGAGGGAGCAGTTAAATGATAACTCTTCTCCAAGGGCATACTGAGGTGCATGGTTCCAATCCTTCTGTCGGCCATTTAAAATCGGAGGACTGCTCCCTGTTCATCGCTTAGGTCATATGACCTCCCTATTGACAAAAAAAAAATATATAAATCATTAATTTCTATTAAACCACTAATAATAAAGTGTTACTGAAAAATCATAATACTAGTCATGTTACAAGTCAAAATCACATAGATAAAGATTATATTTTTTCCTTTTATATTACAAACTTACCATTTGATATAAAAATAAAGGGATATATTTGTATATTATATAAAATCTCAGTGAGATTTTTGTAGTTATTTATTTTTATTAATCCATTGATATATTGACCAAATGGTAAAAAAGGAGAAATTAAAAGGATGAGACTAATAGTGTAACAGAGGCAAATCTGAAGGAGGTTTTAACATATTTTTGAAAATACGAGATTACAGTTGCATATTTATTTCCCAATTTGAGACAATTGATTCCACCTTGGAAGGGAAGAAAAAAGGGGAATGATCCTCTTTTGTAAAATGTTTCAGTTACCTTGCATCATCAAAATTGCCCTCCATTTTCCATTTTCATCCTTCCACCTCAAAGTAGTCTCATTTCACCTCAAATCAAGATGAGTCAACCTATTTCGAATTAATACTTCAAATTTCCAGGCCCATTGTATTTGCCAACAATTTTCCCAGTAAACAAATAAAAAATACTTGTACGTTCACGAAATAAACATTGCATGAACTGATTGCTTGGTAAATAGGTACAATTTGTAATACAATGCTTTTTTGCCTTGTTTTTTGTTTTTTAAGCGTTTCACTTCCTAAATCTTTTGGCTTTCTTTAAGTTAAAACTCTCTGGAGTTCGGCTATCCAATTTGCGCTTTTGGCCAGCTTGTTTTGTAGCACTTCCATCTTTTGCTTTTGCCTTTCTTGCAGCAACTGCTGGTCTTTTTTCCTTGGGCTTTTCTCCAGTCTGAATGTTGGATTTTGTCTTGCCAGCCCCACTGTGCTTTGGAGGGAATTTCTTCTGCACACCAGGTTTGCTAGCACGCAAGCCCTGGTAAGAGAGAGACGCCTTTGTGTTTGACCTACTGCTTGAGTCAGGAGTCCTTGAATCCACTGACAACTTCTTAGCTAACAAATCAGACGTCTCAGCAGGAAATGAGTTTCTTCTTTTAGATGGTGTAGATGTAGAATCTTTCTTGGCGTGAGATAGTCTCAGCTCTCGATCTCTAATCTTCAAGTTTCTTTTCTTCAATGCCAAATTCGCAGCTTCCTGAAACCATAGAAATCAATACTTTTTAATATTTGAAGGGGAAGTGGTAAAAGCATTGACAAGATATTAAGATAAACAATAAGCTAGCTTTATTTAATATCAACATCAGTTTTAACTATTTTCCAATAAATGGACCTGGAGAAACTACCTCAGAATTACCAAGACTAATCCAAGCCTTGCATAAAAATAGCATGCTCCACATACGGAAATTACCTAATGTACAATAATAAAACAAAATACATGCCGCAAACAAAAACCAGCCAATCCCAAATAGCTAATCCTCGTTACTGTCTTTTACAAGCAACTGATCCAAAATTTTCCTATAAAAAAAACTCCTACAACCATACTCCAGATTAAGCCATCATGTTATCCACCAAACCATTTCCCTGCTAAAAAATTGTAAGCACTCAAGATCAGAGCTTCAAGCTTCAACAGGGTTCATATGATTACATGGGGGGAACTGCAAAGACTTGCAATCATGGCTAGAATGGGTTAATAGAATAAATACAACTTATTGTAGATCAAAAAACAAATTTGTCATGTTATAGAAAGAAGAAAACACATCAATAATCAAATATGTTATTGTAGTCAAAGTTGGTCATACTGATAAATTAGCATAAGAGAACAATTTATCATACCCTCGTTTTAAACAGCAAGTAGGCAATGCCCTTCCCAAGACCTAGATGGGAATGTCTAACAACTCGAACAGCTTCAACACTAGACTCAATATCTTTGATACCAGAAAAAAGCCGATAAATTTCTTCATCCTGCAAAAAAAATAATAACGATGAAAAGATGCACCTCATAACTATAAGAACAATAAACATGACCAATGAGCAGTGCACTAAAAGAAAAATCATATGGACACTGTTTACCTTTACATCAAATGGGAGGTTACCCACAAAAAGAGTTCGTTTGTTGTCATAGAGTGGAGTAGCCTGACCCTTCAATTTCTTACGTGGCGGACAGGCCCTGTCAACACGGATGTGATTTCCTCCAACCTACATTCAAGCACAAACATAATAATTTCACACATACAACCTTTACCTTCAACATTATTGCAGGTTCACCTTAGATGTGTGTGTGCGCGCATGCACACAAGAGAGAAGGGTAACATGATATTTTTACTCAAAATCGGATTTGGCTAGCAAAAATTTAGAAAAGCAACATACCACAGCCATATTATGAACTAGAGAAGCCTCAGCAGATTGATCTGTCTTGAAAACTATGTAAGCATGAACACTGCAATAGATAAAATTTGTTATCAGAAAGTAGCATTGCAATGAAAGCAACTAGAGATCCTACACAACATAAACAGAATATAACAATATTAACAAATAAAAGAAATCACATCTCAAACATTAACTGATTTAGGAGCTCTTTACAAATCAATGATCAGGACCATTCATTAACAACATATGACGATAATAAGTAAGGTAAACAACAAAGTTCAAAACATACATATACATCAAAATTCCAGGTTAAAAATGAAACAATACCTATCAGCAGAATCATTGATTTTCTTCAGTATAACAGCTCCTTTTCTTGGTATCTTGGTCTATTAAAAAAAAAAAAGAGCAACAGTGAAGACAAAACAAAATGAAACCAAACCATGTTGACATCCAAAATCATCAAAATGAAAGAACATGTGAAAGAAACACTCACGTCCACAATGGGCACTGATCGTATCCTAACAGAGTCAATCTCACCAAATTGGCTGAACTCTTTCAATAAAATCTTCTTTTTCAATTTGAGAGGCAAATTACCAACAAACACTGTCCTTAACAGCTTACTTTCGTCATCGAAGCCTTCGCCCTCTTTAGAAACCAATATATCCTCAGCATTTTCCGCCTTTTTCCTCTTCTCTCCAACAACAGCAACCGCATTTCTAGAATCTTCAGGAGGCACTGCTGCACTACCATACTTTTTGGCCTCATATTCACTCTCTATGTCATCTCTTTTTCTCTTTTTTCTCTTCTTTTTCTTCTTTTTGTTGTTGCTATTGCTATTATCATCCACTGCGTTAGTTTCAATAGCTAAGGTGGGATTTGATTCAGATTTCTTAATTTTCTTGGATTCCAATTGAATCTCTGTTTCGATTTCCTTCTGACAAATTTGAATGGGTTCTCGAGATTTTCTTTTGAAAGGGTTGCTATCAGAGAAGATGGAAGAGGCCACTGCTGCGTTTTGCTCAACGTCGCCGAATAGAGACTTGAAAATGTTGGAGGGAGTAGAAAGAACGGTGTCGTTATGGGAGGCAGCGTCGAGTTCCTTGGGTTTCTTTTTGTCTCTCATCTCTGTCTAAAGCGAATGAAAATTAATTGATGAATTCTACGGAAGAAGACACTAAAAACCCTAATAATTTTTCATATTGGTGTTATAGAGGGAGGCGCATGGAACGAGAGACAGGCAGACAGCACGGTCTGAAATGGCGGTCGATCGGGTCAGCTACTTTCAGCATGGCTCTCAAGCCCAGCATCACCGTATTAAACAGGATTCAGGGAAGCCCATTTTCCCTTGGAGAATTGGATCCGGCCACGTCAGGCCCAAGTATTCTGCTTAAAAATACATAGAGGGAAAAGTTTTTTTAAAAAAGTACTGTTGACAGCTGTGTTAGTTGGGTTCAAGAACGAAAAGTTCAATGATAAAAATTCTATGTAAAATGAGCTCAAACAATATAAAATTTGAAGTTCCAGCGTATCTGACAAATCCACGACCCATTAAATTCATTAAAACCTTCTAATGGGTTTTGTCTCATCACTGATGCGACATAGGGCTAGTAATATGTGACACGATTCGTTTAAACGACACGACCTGTTTAAATGATACGACATGAAATTAAACGGGTCGACCGGTTTAAAACACGAATAAAATTGTGTCTAAATGGGTTGAACCCGCGTAACCCGTTTAATAAACGGGTTACACGATTAATTATTAACCCGTTTAAACATATATTAACACGTTTAATAAATAGGTTAACACGATTAATTATTAACCCGTTTAAATACGTATTAACCCGTTTATATATATATTAGAAAATTTTTAATGTATTAATTGAATATTTTTATAACAAAAAATTTACATTTTAAATTAAATAAACTTCAATTAGTATTTAGTTTTTTTATTTTATTTTTTTGAGATCAATATCATATTTTATATAATTATTATTATTTGAATAATAACATATGTTACATACTAGTAATTAGTCCAACCTATTATTTGTCAAAAACCATTTATTAGGATAATAGTTTCATGTAAACTATATGTAATAAATTAAATAAACTTAAGTGTCTAATGATTGAATTGTAGTTACTTCTCAATCAACTTAAGCCACCCAGATGAACAAATGATTGAATTTTGTCTTAAGTATCTAATGGAAGTAATTTCATTTTTCTTATTTTGTTACAAAAATACCTTTTTTTTTTTTTTTTTTTAATTGTAGTTACTTCTCCTAAATGTTTTTACCTTTTATAGTCAAATTAGCTTTGGTTTGTTTGACGTTTGCCCAGTAATGTACACCAATTTCATGCTTGTAATTTTATTTTTGGATCTTTGAAGTGTCAGTTGCATGAAGTTGAAGTACCCGTATCCTGCTAATATGATGGCATTGTGGTTATATGGAGTTTTACAGTTTTTTACAGTAATCCTATCATTTTTGGGTTTACTTGAATCCAAAGCTCTGAGTGTCTCCATTGACATCAAGGCATGTTTTTTCCATTCAACTCTATGCACATGTGTTTTTTTTTTAATATTCATGAAGGCTTCAGAACTATACGTGGTTCAAGTTTATATATATCATATCCCTCTTGATCAGTATTTCTCCTAGTTTATAAGTTAAGATAGTTGGTTTGCAACTACAATTAATTTGAAGTGTTTGATTTTAAATCACTTTCCTTCATATAACTATTTTCATTTTTATCCGTATTATTTTTCAAAATTAATACTTAAAAAAAGAAAAAAATAATTTCCACTCTAACAAATTACTTTTTTTTTTTTCAATTTATATTTGATTTTTATTATATGGAGATATTGGTTTTACATTGTTGTTGTTGCTATGTTTATTGAAATGTTTGTTTCTTTATATATGTAATTGGAAGGATTGGAAGGACCAAGAGCTTGAAGGAAATTTGAATTACCATTGTTATTTTTGTATTTTTGGACAATTTTATATTTATTATGAAATTTTAAAATATTGTAATGATACTTAGAATTTGTGTGGATGTTTAAACTTAAAATTATTATTTAAAATTTAATTTTAAATTTTAGCACATAATATTATTTTATTTGTATGTTTAATAGATTTTTTATGATATTTTGTAATTTAATAGCTAAACGTGTTAAATGTGTCCTTATCATGTTTGTAACACATTATGACGCAGCGGAAGGTATAAAAATAAGGATAACTATCACAAACTGTTGAATCGCACACGATTGCCAGTAGGTGATCTTCCAAAACTTGTTGAGTCCTAAGTCTACCAGGAACCAGACATCAATTTCGTTGATTCACAAAGGAATGCCGAAAATTAGAAAAACAAAGGAATTTTATTAATCATCAAAAACTAAGACTGTCTCTAATAAGCATGAGACTTACATATTTATATGGTGGTACAAACCTACCAACCCTTAATTAACTGGGAAAGAAAATAAAAATATTCCTAACTAAGGAAGGAAATCAAATCCCAACGAAATTGTCAAAAATTAAATCCTAACTAGGAAATAAAACCAGCAATAAAATATTAATAAAAATTAAATCAAAATCAATTCTAAAATAGAAATAAAAATCAAACTCTACCTATAATAATAATAATAATAATAATAATAATAATAATAATAATAAAAATAAATAAGGACGTCTCCTGTTCATTGTTCTGCGAACTCATTCCAATAACTCCAAGACTTACTGCACTACATCACATTAAGACATGTATAAGTTAAACGTGTTAAATGTATCGTGTGTTTGTAACATATTTAAACATGTATAAGTTAAACGTGTTAAACGGGTCGTGTCGTGTGTTTCTAACACATTTAAACTTTTATAAGATAAACGGATTAAACGGATCGTATCGGGTCACCGTAATATATTTAGACCTGCATAAGTTAGACAGGTTAAACGTGTCGTGTCTGTAACCTGTTATTTAAATGTATCCATATTTGGATTTGTAGTTTTGACACGATTAGTTAAACGGGTCGTGTTCGGGTTGGCCATCTCTATGTTATAATCGTGTTTTGACATGATCTGTTTACACATTTTGCCAGCCCTAGCGACGCCTTATAACGTTAAGGCAGTCGCCTCATTACTAAGGCAGCGCCTTAGTAGTGTCTGCTAAAAAAATATAAATATCTTAACTGAACTTTGGCACATTTTGCTCCAATATTCAGTAGCACTAATCATGATTTTCTTAAGGTAGAAAATCATGGTTAATGGCCCTCAAAACAAGGGATTATAGAGATGTGGTTGGGGGGGGGGGGGGTTTGAGGTGATAAAAAAAGAAGAAAGATCAGAGAGGAGGAGGGAGGGGCAGGTAACTTAAAAAAAAGGGCAGAGATAGGCTACGTGAAAAAAAAAGTAGAGAAAGGAAAGAGGGAATGAAAATAAAGTAGAGAAGAAGGGATTGTAGCAGAGGTATTTGGAAGCCGTGAGTAAAAAATTTGAGGAATCCAACAAGAGGGAGGCTTTAGAAATAATCAAATTAAGGCTAAGGTGACTGTGCTTTAATTAATCGCCGATTTCTAACTTTACACTGAGAAGCTTACCATTTGAAGTCAATAAAAAACAAGCTTTAGGGTTAAGACAGGGAAGCCGAATTCATCTGTAAACAGTAGGATTTTTCTTAACTCTTTCTTTATCTTTTAATTCTTTCATATTGCATAATACGTTTAAAGTTTTTGTATGGTTTGGGAATCTTAAAAACAACAAATGATTTTGTTTCACATGATTTTTTATATGATTGTTGTTTAGTTTAGTATTTTGCATTTTGTATCTATGTTGTTATTTATTCTTGCGGCAACTACTTATTGTGTAGATTTCTAGGAAAAAATATACACATTTAGAATTGAAAGAAGTTTTAATTGTCATTTTTTTTGTTCATTATATTTTTGTACCAGAGGTCATTGAGGTAATGTCTCACTATTGAGGCACCACCTCTTGATGAGGTGGCACCTTGGTGATGAGGTGCCGCCTCTGTGTGGCCCGGATAGTCTTTAGGCGTGATAGTTTTTGATCTTTTGCATGTATTCTTTTGTTTTGCATAGTTTATTATGTGTTTATGACTTTAAATACTCTATTTTGTTACATTTATTCATTGTAATTTCTTGTTAAGTATTTATTATCATGTACTGACTTTATTTTCTTTTATAGGTTATTTCTTTTTGAAGACTAATTAGAATTTCTTGCAGGCATATATACACAGTAGCCCACGAGTTATCACATTTTAGTTCCGATTTTAGTTTAATTTCATTTATTCTTTTGTGTGTGAAAAAGTTATAACTCCATTCTCCTTCCCTTTTTCTTTGCATTCACATTTTATTTATTTATTTTTTCAGTTTTATTTATTATTAATTATGGATGAATATGATTGTGAATGTGATAGTTGTTGTGAATCAGATATAATTGTATATAAATTAGATTAATTAAAAGGGTAGACTAAATTGTAAAATTGAAAATTGTTTAGAGAAAATTACAATTATGTAATTGAAGAAATAATTAAATAATTAAAAATAATAAAATACGAAATACAAATGGAGGCCGATCAAAAAGTCAGGTGGATATTTCAAAAGCCTATACCCAAATTTCATACCAGTCTCTGAGGATGACTACTGGGCTCCCTCCGTATGATCCAGTTGCTGTAAAGTATATCCCGAATTTCACTCGGATGGTGACTCTATCTCCGACTGAAGCCCACAAAAGACCTAAATTTATATTTCCTAATGGGCCCTGAGTCCGCACAGTATTGTAGTAGCCAAATATTTAGGTGCACGTTGAACCCTACTGCCTACAATGGCGACTCCACTAAGGATAAAGAAACTGATTCCAGTGTTCCATGTTTTATCATTTTTAATTATTTAGTTATTTCTTCTACATTCATAATACTTTTCTCATATACTATGTACTCAGTCCCGAATAATCTGGTGATAGTTATTGCTTTACTGCCTGCGTTTCATTCAAACTTAGTGGTAGGGTATATAGTTATTACTCATAGTGGAATGAAATCGACTACATTGTTCGAACCCTTGAGTAGGGAGACGAAAATAAAGTATGAAGATGTGGAAGCCTTTGACCTTACCTTAGATCTAGCTCATGTAGTGGCCTAGTAACTTCTTTTAGGTTCTTCCCTAAGATGCATGTGTTTGATGCCATATAACAATCTTATTTATAAGGCCCGAGCCCATTAATAATGAATTATTTTAGGGTGGGCCTTACCCTCCTATTATAGCCTATTATAGTGGACTCTGGTTTCATTCATAAGATTTGCTACTTGTTTGCTATTACCATCTCGAGAGATTGCATGCATGTCGATTTTGTTATCCCCGATGATAATCAAAACCCACACCAAAAATCCTAGGACAATAGACTCACTATTAAATACGTGTGTGGTAGGAATAAAGTAGAAAGGCATCACTGTCGAGACTTACTTATATTTGTTTTTTTGTACTTGTGTTTATAAATAAATAAATTAAAAGAAAAAGATAAATATAATCTGCATTTCATGTGTACATGACACTCATTGTAGTTTTTTTAAAAAAATGCATTACTTGTAGCCAAAAGTCTCTTCTTGTCTAAAAATGAATCAAGGGTAATTTGGTATACCAATATCAAATATCCAATCAATCAATTAAAACCACATCATAAGGAAGCAGAATGTCGGGACCCTCCAACTTTAATTCAGAATCCTTCAAGTAAGAGATTTTGAAAGAATTCAGGAACGAAATGCAGTAGATGCTCAGAGACATTGTTGCCAAGATAGCAGGAAATAGGCTTATTGATAAAGAAGATTTTAAAACTAGAACCATTATTAGTGAGTCACTCAAGGAAAAACTAAAAGTAATGGAAGGTCCAACTGAACCAGAATGGATGAAAGACATGAAAAAACAGATGAATCAGCTACAAATTGCAATGAAGAGGCACATGCTCAACTATAATTTTGCTAACCTGGATTTGGAGGAAGAAGAGCCACTGCCCTCGAAGTTTAAGTTTTTTGACATTAAGAAATATGATGGGACAGAAGATCCTCACTTTCATCTCCAGGAATACGATTGGCCAAGGCATAAATTGTCAAATAATTTCCAATGTTATTGACAGTAGCTGCAGTTAAGTGGTACTATACTCTAGATGCACATGTTCAGCAAGATTGGAAGGAGCTATATTCTCAAGTAACATAGGCTGAATTCTCTATTTGAAGTCTCCCTTCAGGACTTATAGAGTACAAAGCAAGAACTTAATGAATCGTTTATGAGCTTCCTGACTAGATAAGGGGAAATTTAACTCAAATGAAGCATAGACCTGCAGAATCAGATCAACTGTTCATAGCCATAGAAGCCTGTATTCCACCTCTAACGAATAAGCTGAAAAATATAGGCATAAGAAACTTCAAAGAGTTGTACTACTTTATAGTAGAGATTGAAGCTGATTTGAAGTCGAGCACTCATGAATAATTCTAGTTGTTTTCTCTTATAACTGTAATAACTTAGAATAATATTTTATTACAACATTTCGTTCTAATAAATATCAGATTGCTCAATTTTATATAATTATGATTTTTTTTTTTATGATTGCACACCTTATGTTATGCTTGAATAAGAGAGACAAAAAAAAAGAAAAAGAAAAAAAGAAAAAGAATAGAAAAGAAACCACCTTGAATAAAAAAGGTTAAATGTTATAATCGACTTTCAATTTTTCTTTGGGCATCACAAACCTCAACTTTTCCTTTGCATAAAATAAATTGATCATATCCATGAAAAAAAGAGAAAAAAAAGAGGAGAAAGAATAAAGGAAAGAAAGAAGAGGGGAAGAATTTCCATTTACATCATCATCTATAAATGCCAACCTATCGATGGAAAGCCAACCCCATGTGAGCTTTTGAAAGTTGTCTCTCAACACCCACCTTCATTACAAACAATATCAATCTCGAGCTTCCAAAATAAAAGCCTCCACTAATTGTGAGCTAAAAATAGTTGATTAGAAAACCCGTAAGGGGCTAATCAATAACAAGCATAATGTAGTGTGTCTAGTTATATTGAATGATTAATCATATAAAATAGACATGATTAACATAAGTTTAGCGCACGAAGTATCAGACTGGACTTTCTAAATTAGTAGTAAATTCATGTGATCAGTAACCAAAGTGGCAACACAGAAATTAGATAGTCAGTAACACAAACGTCCAACGATCCATTGTAAAAGCAATAAGCAGACCTGTAGCATGCATAATAAAAAATAGTGGTCCTTTATCAATATAATTTTACAACCACCCAGCTAGATTGAAAACTCTCAAATGGGGATGATCTAGGCAAAAGAGGAAAAAATAAATAGAAAAAAAGAAAAGACCCAACTGGATTCGAAAACTCTCAAAAGGGGGTAGCCTAAGTAAAAGAGGGAATATAAAATAAAATTAATTATAATTTCAATCTGAGAAGCAACTATGTAAGCCTCAACAGTAACAGAGTCTCTCACTGGGGGCCAAATGGAGTGTCTTCTTCACATCAAGCTTGATTACGATAGTCTTACAACAATAAAACGTTCTCAAAGCACAACCAAACAAGGGGGACATTTGTTGTTATCATCATAATCTAACTATTAAGGGTATCTCTATTTAGTGATATTGGTCTTAATAGCAGTCTCTAATAGACTCAATTCTCAAATTTAGATTCTTTGATAGAGGAAAAACTAATTCCCTAAGATTAGCTTTAAACAGAAGAGACATTTGGCTAGTTAATGTATATGAAGTAATTTAAAACTACATATTATTCCAACTAGTAGCTCATGCATACTGTAATTATTTTACAAAACTACTTTTGAATCTCATACACATGCATATTTAATAATACTTATTTTGTAATTCAGACGAGGTTTTTTTTATCAAAATCACTTTCAAAAACTTTCAAAGATCATGACCATGCCTGCATCGGTTATGTATTATTTGAATGTATTTTCTAAATGCAGGCCAGTTGTAAAATCTTTCAAGATATGATATCCTGCCTGATGCCTGAGGAGGCTATATGGCTCATTTTATTTACCCTCGCCCGACGCCATAGATGGCTATATGACACTTTTCATTTTGATGTCACTTAATGCCTAGTACTAAAAGGCACATTTCAGTTGTCCCTGCCTAATGCCTAGCTGGCTAAACGACATATTTTAGTTGTCCTTGCTTAATACCTAGATGGCTAAATGACATATTTCAGGTGTCTTTGCCTAATGCCTCGATGGCTAAAAAGCACATTTTAATTACTCCTGCTTAATGTTTAGCTGGCTATACAATATATTTCAGTTGTTCTCGCTAAATGGTTAGATGTCTATTCGACGTATTCTTTTGATATTGCATAATGCCGGAAGTGGCTATAAGACTTTTATCTCATAACACAAAAGTTACTATTTTCTTTAATAGAAAAAAAATCTATTAATTTTGTACATCAAGGCTGACGGCTTGAAATATTTTCAAAAACCTCTTGATTTTATACATGAAGATAGTTAACTTCGAGGATGACGGACAAAAACCTTAATAGTAAGTTTCTAACCTCTTGATTTGTACATTAAGGCTAACAATATGAGATTACTTTTTTAATAGAAATCCTTTTGATTTTAAACATCAAGATTGATGGAACTAGATCAAAATATTTTTTTGGACATCTGGCTCTGAATGCTATAATATTTTCTCAAACATATCACTTCAAAGATCAGAAAATAAAAATCTATATCTTTTTTATTATTTGAATCTATGTTTTTTTAATGAATCTCATTATAATGCTTGCATGTGCTTTTCATAAATCTCATTACATTGCTTGTATTTTGATTTTTAAAAAAGTATGGGGGCAATTGTTGACACTTGGGTTGGTCCGGCCCAAGAGTGAAAGTACAATGATAAAAGTCCAAGTAAAATGAGCCTAAATAGTGTAAAGCTTGAAGTTCCAGCCCATCTGACAAGCCTACGACCTATCAAGCCCATTAAATTCTTCTGATGGATTTTGTCTCATCATTGAGGTGATGCCTCATCACGCTAAGGCAGTCGCCTCATCATTAAGGTAGCGCCTTAGTGCACTAAGGTTGTCGTCTCATCGCTAAGGCGGCGCGTCAATTGTGTTTGTTGAAAAAAATATAAATATCTTAACTAAACATTGGCACATTTTATTATAACATTCAATACCACTAACCATAATTTTTCTAAGGCAAAAAATCATGGTTAATGGCCCTCAAAATAGGGGATTATGGAGATATGGTTGGGGGGTTTTTGAGGTGATAAAAAAGGAAAAACGATCAAAGAGGATGAGGGGGAAAAAAGTAATGTATAAAAAAAAAAGGCAGAGATAGGCTACATAAAAAAAATAGCAGAGAGAAGAAAGAGGGAATGAAAAGAAAGTAAAGAAGAAGGGATTGTAGCAGAGGTATCTGGAAGTCGTGAGTAAAAAATTTGAGGAATCCAATAAGAGGGAGGCTCTAGATATAATCAAATTGAGGCTAAGGTGATTGTGCTTTGATAAATGGATGATTCTCGCTTTACACTGAGCAGCTTACCATTTAAAGCCGATAAAAATAAGTCTCAGGGCTAAGAAAGGGAAGCTAAATTCATCTATCAATAGTAGAATTTTTCTTAACTCTTTCTTTATCTCTTAATTCTTTTATATTGCATAACATGTTTAAAGCTTTTGTATGGTTTAGAAATCTTAAAAACAACAAATGATTTTACTTCACATGTTTTCTTATATGATTGTTATTTAGTTTAGTATTTTGCATTCTGTATCTATATTGTTATTTATTCTTGCAGCAACTACTCATTGTGGTTTCTAGGCACAGATAAACACGTTTAGGATTAAAAGAAGTTTCAATTGTCATTTTTTATTCGTTATGTTTTTGTATCAGAGGTCATTGACGTAATGCCTCACTGATGAGGCACTACCTCTGCTTTTAGAGGTGCAAATATTATCGCCTCACTATGATAAGGTGACACCTTAGTGATGAAGCGTCACCTCTGCATGGCCTGGATAGTCTCCAGGCATGATAATTTGTGATCTTTTGCATATATTCTTTTATATTACATAGTTTATTACATGTTTATGAATTTAAATACTCTGTTTTGTTATATTTATTCATTGTAATTTCTTGTTAATTATTTGTTATCATGTACTAACTTTATTTTCTTTTGTAGGTTATTTCTTTTTAGAAGACTAATTAGAATTTCTTGCATGCATATATATACAGTAGACCACGAGTTATCACATTTTAGTTCTGATTTTAGTTTAGTTTTATTTATTCTTTTATTTGTGAAAGGGTTGTAACTCCATTCTCTTTCCCTTTTTCTTTGCATGCACATTTTATTTATTTTTTTTACAGTTTTATTTATTGTTAATTGTGGATGAATGTGATTGTGAATGTGATGGTTATTGTGAATCAGACATAATTGCATATAAATTGGATTAATTAAAAGGATGGACTAAATTGTAAAATTAGAAATTATTTGGGGAATATTAAAATTCACATGTAATTAAAGAAATAATTAAATAATTAAAAATAATACAACACAAAATACAAATGGAGGCCGATCCAAAGGTCGGGTGGCATTCCAACAGCCTATACCTAGTTTCTAGACCTAGTCTCTGAGGACGGCTGCTAGGCTCCCTCCATGGGATTCAATTGTCATAAAGTTTGTCCCAAATTTCACCTATGTGGTGACTCCATCTCCGAATGAAGTCTATAAAAGGCCCAAAGTTATATTTTCTAGTAGGCTCTGAGCCCGTAAAGTGCCATGGTCGCTAAATACTTGGGTGTTAGTGTAGATGTGCCTTAGGGACATTATTGTATATAGACATTATATATTTATCCTTATGGCAATAAAATATTCATTTAGATTAAAGTGTTTGTTTATTTGAATATTTACCCTTAGTATAATGTTAGATAAGTTTATTATCAAGAGTTGATAATATGAGTGACAAACTTATTTAGTACATGTACTATAAATATTCACAGTCGTTGGATTAATATATAGGTAGTATTAATCCCTAGACTATCACCTCTGTCTATTTTTCTTGATCGGTATGTGATATCGATAGTGGACGGTAGTGAGTCTTATGCTACTTGATATGAGATATCAAAATAGACATATGGATACTCATGTGATGGGTGGATCGAACTATGAAGTAAGATTTGTGATTGCATAGATATTCACTTAAGTCAACAATTACAATATTGGACATAATGGTGCATATGGTCCTTTGACCTGAGGCGACACGGTCATCCACATATGATTGGTTAGAGTTTGTTACCTCTTACATACCTGTGCTAGCCACGTATGGGTATATGGTGTGTGGTGGCTCTAGTTGGTTATATGTAAGGATGAGTGATCGACCAAAATGGAATTTATTACCTGGAGTGAAGCGGGATAAGATCCTATACTATCTAAGTTATTCTTGATGAATAAGTACCTGGCCAGGTCAAACTCGACTTACCCGAAAAAAGTTTCGGTACTAGAATAGAGGTTCTAGTAGTATTCGTATTTTATCAAGAATTGAACTTAAGATGAGGTCATATGATTGAGACAATTAGAGTTTGACTAAACTGTGACTCTAGCCAATATTGGGATCTTGTAATGAAGGGATAGTTAGTACACGGTAATTGTGTTCAGTGGTTCTTATGGATCTACATATAACATTCATTTCTATTTGGGTAGTCGTGACATCTATGTTAGGGGTCACTCAC
>CATIWO010209570.1:0-11653 GCA_949673435.1 Macaranga tanarius
CAGACCCGCTCCAATAAAAATTTTCGGGACAGTTCGGTTCGGAGAAAGTCAAATAGTCAACGGATATTTTCGGTTCTGGAGATTTTTTGGTTCGGTTTTTCGGGACAGTTCGGAGTTCTCCGCGACCCGTGCTCAGCCCTAATATTGGTACATGAACAATGGAGAATTGCACATGCATTATTATTATTATTTTTTTGGAAACATACGTGCATTATTATTTGAATGTGGTATTATATTACATTAAATTTAGGATCTAAACATTTTACCAAATGATTAGCGTATATTTTGTTATGTTTTAGGTAGGAAATTCGTGTTAATTTAGAGTTTAATTGTATTAATTTGTGTTTAGATAGGATATTTATGCTTATTTTGTGTTTGTAGGTCATTAATCATGGTTAGATACGGATTAGTCAAAGATTTGGAGCATTAGAAGTCAATTTTTGAAGCTATTGTGAACACAGGCAAGGACACGGCCATATGCCTATCCGTATAGTGTTGTGGACCAAAAGAGCCTAATAAACACGATTGACGACATGGCCATATATTAGGCCGTGTAGTCTGCTAGAAGATATGATTACCCTGAACACAGGTCGGGACACGCCCGTGTAATGTGCTGCCAAATTTACTTATCAAAGACGCGGCTCGGGACATGGCCGTGTATGCACCCGGATAATGTATAGAAGAGAGACACGGGCGTGTATGAATTAGATATGGCCGTGTATGTGGAAGAGTCAGGATTAAATTGACTTCTTTAGACCCTAATTTGAGGAGAGTTGGAGGAAAACTATAAAATAAATAAAAGAACACATCTAAGAGGACTTTTCGACAGAAAAAGGAGGACCTCTAGGGCATTATCGAGGATCAAAATTGGAGATCGAAGATTCGAGATATCAAGAGATTGAATTTCTTTTCTTCTCCTTAATTCTTGTAATTGGTGATGGATTTCTTTTACTTGTCTTTAGAGTTTAGTTTTATTATGTTAGGCTAGGCTTTTATTCATTAGGGGATTAAGGATCTAAACATGAATTAGTTAATTTTTCTTTCCAATAAATTCTTTATTCATGCAAAATTATGTTTATTGAGATTAATGGTTGTTTGTGTTTGGCCAGTATTGACATGATTTGAATTGAGATTATGCATTTAGAGATGATAGTTTTGATGGAACTATAAACATAAATGAAATTGGTTCAGTACTAGAGATAGATTGAATTTATTTAATTCCTTAAGAATTGAGATTAAACTTTGTGATTAAACTAATTAGGGTTTGTAATTGTAATGAGAATTGAGTTGCATGATCGTGATTAAAGATTACATAGTAGGTTAATTACCCTTGAGAAAGGTAATTACAACATTAGTTAACTCAAGATTTGTATGAATAATTGAATTAAGGGAAGGAAATTGGCTAATGATTGTGAGGTGAATTAATTTCTTAATGGTTGTTTTAGATTTGATTAATTAATTTCAAAATTGGGGTTTATATTTTCATTTTAGTTAATTAGTTACAGTTGAATTGATCATCACATTTGGAAGCTTTAAACAATTAGAGATAGATTAATAGGTGGATAGATTGAAATCTCTGTGGGAACCATATCTTTATTACTACTTGTCAATTCTATATACTTGCAGAGTTTTTACCAAATAAGTTTTTGGCACCGTTGCCGGGGATTGTGATCCAACAACTTTGAGATCAAGCCATCCTTGATTTATATGATTCAGAATACGGTTCAGTTCTTTGGCATGACTAATGAGGATCCTAATGACCATATTCCTGAATTTTTTGAGATTTGTGACACTATTAAGATGAATGGTGTGACTGAAGATGCATTGAGGCTGCGCTTGTTTCCTTTCTCACTAAAGGATAAGGCAAAATTTTAGTTAAAGACTTAACCGGCTAGTTCGTTCACGACATGGGATGATTTAGCAAAGGATTTCCTTGCTAAATATTTTTCACCCTCAAAGACAGCTAAAATTATGAAGGAGATTACCTCATTTCACCAATTTGAATATGAGTCAATGAGCGAGGCATGAGAGAGGTTTACTAATTCGCAGAGGATTTGTCCACATCATGGATTACCTAAAGATGTACTTATTCAGACTTTCTACAATAGAGTTACACCAACTAATCGTGATTCCATTGATTTTAAGGCTGGGTGTTCATTGATGAGGAAGACAGTAGATGAGGCAAAATCAATCCTAGAGACTATGGCATTTGATAGTTATTTGTGGCTGGCTGAACGAGCAATTGCACCTAAGGCTGCAGGCAAGATACAGGTGGATGGTGTGACAGCCCTTCAAGCGTAAATTTCAGCACTTTCCAAGCAATTTGGAAACCTTTCACACAAAGCCAATGCAACCCCTACGAATTTCCAAGGTGAGCAATGTCATATGATGGGCAATATGGGTGATGAGTTTATTTCTTATAATGCAGGAAATTTTAGAGATAATGGTGTGGAGCAAGCTAACTATATGGGCAACCAATTTCAAAGGAGGCAAGCTAATAATCCTTACTCCGACACATACAATCCGGGATGGCGAAACTATCTAAATTTTTCATAGAGTAACAACAACAATATGGTTGTACCAAATAATATGGCAAAGGCTCAAGGTCCCCCAGGTTTTCAACAACTACAACAAGATAGGATGGCAACTGTGGAGAATAAATTGGATAAATTTTTGGACGCCATCACTACCAAAATATCGGGCCAAGATGAGAATCAAAAGAGGATGGAGGGAAAGTTTGATCAAATTACAAAGAATCATTCCTCTTCGATACACAATATTGAAGTTCAGTTGGGACAATTAACTAATGTCGTGGCCATACGAGGATAAGAAAATCTTCCTAGCAATACCGAGACAAATCCAAGGGATGTTAAGGTTATCACTTTACGTAGTGGTAAGGAGCTGAAATCAAAGAATGTAGTGGAAAATAATGCCACATCTAAAAAGGCTGATGAAGAGAAGGATCCAAGTGCAAAGGAAGCTGAGGCAACTATGGGAAAAGGTATAGAGACAAATGAAGCCAAGGTACAAAGTTCATCCCCACCACTAGCATCTAAAATTCCTTTCCCCCATAGGCTGAAGAAATAAAAAGATGGTAAGCAATTTTCCAAATTTCTGGAAATTTTTAAGAAACTTCAGATTAACATTCCATTAGCGGAGGCATTAGTGCAAATGCTCAAGTATGCTAAGTTCTTGAAGGAGATCATCACTAATAAGCGTATATGGGACAATAATGAAACAGTACCATTGAGAGAGACATGTAGCTCGATCATCTCAAGAAAAATTCCTACCAAATTGAAGGATCCTGGGAGTTTCACGATTCCATAAATTGTTGGGACTAATGAGTTTCCACGTTATTTATGTGACTTAGGTGCTAGCATTAATTTGATGCCTTTGTCTATTTTTAGGAAACTTGAATTAGGAGATGTCAAGGCAACCAATATGACATTGTAATTGGCAGATCATTCAATCAAAAGGCCATATGGAGTGGTGGAGGACGTTCTAATCAAAGTGGACAGGTTTATCTTTCCCGTTGAATTTGTCATTTTAGATTTTGAGGAGGATAGGCAATGTCCATTGATATTAGGTAGACCATTCCCTAATACTGGTAATGCCATAATTGATGTGCATAAGGGCAAAGCTTACACTAAGGGTAGGAGATGAGAGTATTGAATTTATTATGTCTAAGCTCATGAAATATCCCTTATATGTAGAAGCATGCATGAAAATAGTGTCATTAGATGATTGTGTTGTGCAGGAAATTTTTTCACTCTATGCCAGTGATGATGAAGAGTGGAATGCTATTGACACTAAGGATGAGGATGAGAGCACATTCACCAAACCTGACCTCTTAGTTAGAAGTGACAACCCTAAACCTCCATCCATTGAAAAACCCCCTAAACTAGAACTCAAACCATTGCCTAATCATTTGAGATATGCATTCTTAGGTGAAAACAACATATTACTCATTATAATATCTAATAAACTGAGTGTTGATTAAGACATAAGGGTGTGTGAGGTAGTGAGGGGGCGAGCTAGGGCATTAGGGTAGCAGATTTCTAACATAAAGGGAATTAGTCCCTCTATCGTCATGCATAGGTTACATATAGAGGATGGACATAAACCCATAGCTGAGAGGCAAAAGAGGCTAAACCCAAATATGAAAGAGGTAGTAAAGAATGAGATAGTGAAATTACTAGATGCAAGAATCATATATCCTATTTCAGATAGTGAGTGGGTTAGCTCGGTGCAATGTATACCAAAGAAGAGTGGGATGACTATGGTAGAGAATGATGAAGGAGAGTTAATTTCTAAGAGAGTGGTAAATGGCTGGAGAGTGTGTATCCATTATAGGAAGTTAAATAATGCCACTAGGAAGGATCACTTTTCCCTTCCCTTTATTGATCAAATGCTAGAGAGAATAGCAGGTCATGCCTATTATTATTTTCTTGATGGGTACTCGGGCTATAATTAGATTTTTATCTATTTCGAAGACCAAGAAAAAACCATATTTACATGTTTTTATAGCACATTTGCATATAGACGCATGCCTTTTGGGTTGTGTAATGCACCCGCTACTTTTCAACGTTGTATGATGGTAATATTTTCTGACTTAATTGAGAACATTATAGAGGTGTTCATGGATGATTTTTCTATTTTTGGTGGTTCTTTCGATTTGTATTTAGTTAACTTTGACAAGGTTTTAAAGCGATGTGAAGAGACTCACCTTGTGCTCAATTGAGAAAAATGCCATTTTATGGTAAAGGAAGAAATAGTCTTAGGTCACAGAATTTCTAGTAAGGGAATCAAAGTGGATCGAGGCAAGACAGAGATCATTGAGGAGTTGCCACCACCTACATCACTTAAGGGAGTTAGAGATTTTCTAGGGTATGCCAGTTTTTACCGATGTTTCATTAAGGATTTTTCGCTAATTGCTAAACCTTTGACTAATTTACTGATTAAGGATGTGCCATTTATCTTTGATGATGCGTGTTTGAGTGCTTTTGACAGGTTAAAGGAGACATTGGTATCGACACCCATTATTACACCTCCAGATTAGTCCTTACCTTTTGAGATAATGTGTGATGCAAGTGACTACGCCATAGGAGCTGTCTTGGGACAAAAGAAGGACAACCGTCTACATGTGATCTATTATGCTAGTCGCACACTAACAGAGGCTCAACTCAACTACACTACTACAGAAAAGGAGATATTAGCGGTGGTTTTTATTGTAGATAAATTTCATTCCTATCTCTTGGGGTCAAAAATTATCATCTACACAGACCATTCCGCCATTCGACATCTACTTACTAAAAAGGATGCCAAACCGAGACTAATGAGATGGGTTTTATTATTGCAGGAATTTGACCTTGAGATTAAGGATAAGAAAGGCTCGGAGAACTTAGTGGCAGATCATTTATCATGTCTAGAAAAGGAAAAGGAGAGTGCACTAAAGCCTATTGGAGATAGTTTTTCGGATGAGTTCCTTTTGGCACTACACCATATAGCAACCCCTTGGTATGCTGACATTGCCAATTATTTTATTGGAGGGGTTCTACCGGAGGGATTATCACACCAACAAAGGAAGAGGCTATTGTATGAGGTGAGGCAATACCTATGGGAGGACCCTTATCTCTACAAAATCTGTGGAGATGGTATGATTAAGAAGTGCATTCCAGATACAGAGGTACTAGAGGTTCTAACATATTGTCATAGTTCAAGTTATGGGGGGCATTATGGAGCAACCAAAATAGGCGCTAAGGTGTTGGAGAGTGGTTTCTTTTAGCCAACACTATTTAAGGATGTAACGAAGTTTGTCCTATATTGTGATTAATGTTAACATGTTGGAAACATGTAAAAACGCCATGAATTACCTATCACTTCAATTCTAGAGGTGGAGATCTTTGATGTATGAAGGATAGACTTTATGGGACTCTTTCTATCTTCTTTTGGGAACCAATACATACTTGTGGGTGTAGATTATGTATCTAAATGGGCATAAACTTTGGCAACACCTACAAATGATGCAAAAGTAGTGCTTAAGTTCTTAAAGAAGATATTCACAAGATTTGGTGTACCACATGCAATTATTAGTGATGGGGGGTCGCATTTTTGCAATCGTCAGTTTGAGACCTTGTTGAAAAAAGATGGTGTGCATCATAAAATTAACACATCCTATCACCCTCAAGTAAGTGGACAAGTAGAGGTAACGAACCGTGAGCTTAAGAAGATTTTAGAGAAGACAGTTAGTAGTTCAAGGAAGGATTGGGCTATAAAGTTGGATGAAACATTATGGGCTTATCGTATGGCATTGAAAACACCAATTGGTATGTCACCATATAGGTTGTGTTTGGAAAGGCATGTCATCTACCTATTGAGCTAGAACATCGAGCATATTGGGCCATTAAGACACTGAATTTTGATTTTAAGTCCGTGGGAGAGAGGAGGTTGTTACAACTCAATGAGTTAGATGAAATTCGCTTCCAAGCTTATGAGAATGCTAGACTCTTCAAGAAAAAGACAAAGAAATGGCATGATGCACATATTATGAAGAAGGACTTCCAAGTTGGTGATTTAGTGTTATTGTTTAATTCACGTCTTCATTTATTTCTAGGAAAATTAAAGTCTAGATGGAGTGGACCATTCAAAGTGGTGCAAACATTCTCTCATAGTGCCATTGAGCTTGAAAATGATAGAGGCGATCATTTCAAAGTGAATGGGCAATTATATAAATCCTATTATAGAGGTTTGTGGGCAAGGAAGAAGGAAAGTGTTTCCTTTGATGCCAATTCTAATCCTAAGTAGCTTTGATGCGTTAGGGTAAAGCTAAGTACCATAAATTAGTACTTATTGAAAGGCAACCCAATTTTTAGTTATGTTTTTATTTAGTTACGTAGTTTTTATAAGATAGATGCTTTTATTTTGGTATTTTTATTTTTGTTTTAGGTTCACCAATGAATAAAATGCAAGAGAGATGAGAAAATAAAGAAATAGGAGCAAGAAGTGGAAACACGGGCATAGACACGCCCATGTCCTCAGCCGTGTCCAGATATGCACTTTCAGACAGGGAAATATATGGTTAAGAACACACCCATGTGCTTGACCATGTTAACTTCATGTATTTTGGACAGAAATATACACGGGCTACAATACACCCGTATGAGAGACCGTATTCAAACATCCTAAAATAGACAGCAGAAAATATGGGTAGAGACACGCCCGTGTTGTTTCCCATGTTGACATCAATTAAATTTGACAGAGGGATACACAGGCAGTAATACGCTCGTGTTTTGAGTCGTGTATGTTTAAAAAAAATCCCAATTTACGCAATACACGCCCGTGTATAACCTACACGACCGTGTATCACCTAATTTTATATGTGAACAGTTAGGGATTTTTAAATTCATTCTTTGTGCCTATTCAATTTCTCTTCTTCTTCCTCTCACCCAATCGCCGAATTTGGAGTTCCAACCACCATTCTGGCCAGACCCAACCAATTTCTTTAGTTTTCCCTCCTTCCTAACTGATTCTACCACTCAACCATGTTTGCTCCTCTGGCCAAAAGAGTTAAAAGGATAGGCGATGACCATCGCAGCCTTTGCAAGTGCCTCTCACCGACCCGCCACCGTAGGTGGCTTCTTCATCATCCGGCGCTGTCGCTCTTCACCCCCTTCTCTAATTTTCTAACAAAAAGACCCAAGTCAAGGTAAACGCTCTTAAATCACAACCTATAGAATTCAATCGTTATCCTAGCCAAAGTGATTTAGAGCAATTAGGCTTGTGGACTGAAATACATAGAAAGTTAAACGCTGATGGCTAGAAGAATTTGATTGCTATTAAGGACCCCTGCACTCTGAACTATTAGTTGAATTTCTTACCTCTTTTTCATTAGATAAAAAAGGCATTGATTATGCTAGATTGGGGGTAATTAACTTTCATCTAGGGGGTAAGCAGTTTGCCATGTTGATCTCAGAGTTTGGGGTGGCTTTAGGTTTATATAGTCCGACGTTTATTAAGTCGGAGCGTTATATTGACTCGTTGTCGCATAGTTTTAGTATACGTGCACGTGCATTTTGGCGTTCACATGCTCGAGTCGGGTCTAGGGATAATTATCAGCCGACTACGTCCAAGAGTACCTGTCTCACTTCACCTGTGATGAGAGTTTTACACAAGATTATCACACACACCATTTGTGGTCATCGTGAGAGCACAAGGGTAGTGACGGTTAGGGATATCTTTTATTTTTCATGCTTGTGGTCGTTGCAGGAGTGCAACCTCACTCATGGATTGACTTATTTTAACACTATGTTAAATAAGTCAAGAGGTGCACTATTTGGTAGGAGCTACGTCACTAGGTTGGCCAAGAACCTAGGGGTATTTGACTATTTGACAGAATTGACTAGGATTGGTTACATAGTTGCACTTGATATATATGGACACATTCTGATCGATGCATTTAATCGAGAAGAGGGGTGATGTTTATATTTTGCTTGATGGTGCACCACCGGTACCTGAGGTAGCTGAGGGCCACGATGCTCCTATTCCTGATATACCTGCTTCGGAAATTCCTTTAGTTCATGATGCTAGCGCATTAGCTCATATTGAGGCGGCATAGCTATGCTAGGAGGCGATGCAGAGACAACATGAGATTATTCTCTGACACATTCACTCCTAGTTAGATTAGCAGCAGTAGTGTATCATATCGATGATGATTGATCGGGGTATGCAACCACCACCTATGTCTTCTGCCCCTGCTGCTTTCTTTTCCACCACATCCGAGTCTATGGAGCCACAGACATCTTTTGCTCCGTAGCCTGATGACATCGATTTCGAGGCTGGGATTGATGAGGTAGATTTAGATGCCACTACTACTGCGGAGGAGGATGAGGCTGCAGATGACAATGATGATGATGTTGAGGACTCTGATGATGGAGATGACGTAGATGATCTTGATAACTGACCTTGGTTTTTTATTTTTTTTATTTGTGTTCGTTTTGGATATTATTTTAGATTTTCATTTTTGTTTATGTATAGATGGATATTTGTTATAGTATTTTGTGTTCTTTTTATGTCGTTTTTGTTTTTGTTTTATTTCAGTTTTCATTTGATTTGATTATTCAATCCTCTACTTCGCCGGATCAATCATACCTTTCAATATTAGGGGAGTACTAATTCTTTTTCTCCTTTATTTTTTTTATCTTTTACACATTGGGGACAATGTGTTGGTTAAGTGTGGGGGGGAGTAATTTGAAAAAATTTTTAATTTTTGTTAGTTTGTTTATTTTTTCATTAGTTTATGTTTAGGATTCCCCGCTTAAGTATTTGATTGTGCTTATCACTTTGATGAACTTCATTCAAATGATTTGGTTTTCTTGTATAGTTGATATATTCTCCAATTAATGTTTAGCTTGTGATTCTTAAACTTAGGCGATAATTTGAGGGTTAAGGGATATTTGAACTTAATGCTAATTTCTCTCGGTTATGATTGAGACTCATAGATTAATATTTAATTTTGTAAACCATATTTTTGAGTAAGATGGAGCATTACACGCACTTGCTTAATTTATTTAAAAAAAAATATATGTTGTATGTCATTTTGTGAGATAGAGCATAAAATGCACTCACTTAATTAATGCATTCAATTAGAAATATTAAAGAGGGAAAAATTATATGAGATGGAACATAAAACGCACTCATGATAAAAGAATAATATGATGAGATTAATGGTTAGCTTTATTTAGATGTTAATTTGTGAAATTTTTTATTGTAATTAAGGGGGTGGCTTTTCACATGGTAATTTGTTATATCCTTTAATTTTCAAGTTATTATTTAGGCTTATGAGTTATAAGGTATATATTAATTGGAGAATGTGTTAAATGTGCAAGTGAAAGTAGTTTTTGAGTTTTGTTCATGTTAGTGATAAGATGTTGAGTAATTTTGCTTGAGGACAAGCAAATGCTTAAATGTGGGGGAATTTGATTATTGTATATTTTGTTATGTTTTAGGTAGACGTGTTAATTTTAAGTTTAATTGTATTAATTTATGTTTAGATTGGATATTTATGCTTATTTTATATTTGTAGGTCATTAATCAAGGTTGGATGCGGATTAGTCAAAGATTTGGAGCGTTAGAAGTCAATTTTTGAAGCTATTGTGAACACGGGAAAGGACACAGCCATGTGCCTGTCCGTGTAGTGCTCTGGACCAAAAGAGCCTAATAAACACGGTTGACGACACGGCCATGTGCCAGGCCGTGTAGTCTGCTGGAAGATATGATTATCTTGAACACGGGTTGGGACACGCCCATATTCCAGACCGTGTAATGTGCTGCCAAATTTACTTATCAAAGATACGGCTCGGGACATAGCCATGTATGTTCCCAGATAATGCATAGAAGAGAGACACAAGCGTGTATGAATTAGACATGGCCGTATATGCGGAAGAGTCAGGAATAAATTAACTTCTTTAGACCTTAATCTGAGGAGAGTTGGAGGAAAACTATAAAAGGAATAAGAGAACACATCTAAGAGCACTTTTCGACAGAAAAAGGAGGACCTTTAGGGCATTATCGAGGATCAAAATTGGAGATGGAAGATTCGAGATATCAAGAGATTGAATTTCTTTTCTTCTCCTTAATTCTTGTAATTGGTGATGGATTTTTTTTACTTGTCTTTAGAGTTTATTTTATTATGTTAGGCTAGATTTTTATTCATTAGGGGATTAAGGATCTGAACATGAATTAGTTACTTTTCCTTTCCAATAAATTCTTTATTCATGCAAAATTATATTTATTGAGATTAATGCTTGTTTGTGTTTGGCTAGCATTGACATGATTTGAATTGAGATTATGCATTGAGAGATGATAGTTTTGATGGAACTATAAATATAAATGAAATTGGTTCAGTACTAGAGATAGATTGAATTGATTTAATTCCTTAAGAGTTGAGATTAAACTTTGTGATTAAATTAATTAGGGTTTGAAATTGCAATGAGAATTGGGTTGTATGATCGTGATTAAAGATTACATAGTAGGTTAATTAGCCTTGAGAAAGGTAATTACAACATTAGTTAACTCAGGATTTGTATGAATAATTGAATTAAGGGAATGGAATTGGCTAATGATTGTGAGGTGAATTAATTTCTTAATGGTTGTTTTAGATTTGATTAATTGAATTCAAAATTAGGGTTTATATTTTCATTTTAGTTTTAATTAGTTACAGTTGAATTGATCATTATATTTGGAAGCTTTAAACAATTAGAGATAAATTAATAGGTGAATAAATTGAAATCTTTGTGGGAACAATATATTTATTACTATTTGTCAATTCTGTATACTTGCAGAATTTTTATTAAAAAAAAAAATCTGAACATATGATAATAGTCTATATGATTTAAAAAAGATATTTAGACTTTGCTTACAGAGATAGAAAGAACATAATAATTGAAATTCCAAAAAATTGGAATTATATTGTTTACGCAATAAACAAAAAAATAGATCAAAGACTTAAAATTAAACAAAAGAAAAATGAAGACTTGATTATTGTTTTTATAAATAAGTGGCAAGTGGGTCACGTTTAGCTTAAATGATATATTGATTATTAATTTAACATTAAAAAATCTGAGGCAAATTAATGATGGTGACATAAGATTCGCAA
>CATIWO010209580.1:0-14278 GCA_949673435.1 Macaranga tanarius
GCACAAAAAGCTTCTGCCTTTTTTATCCTTATCAATCCAACAAATTGCCGATGCTTTGTCTAATGTGTGTGATGTAAATTGATCATCGCTTAGGGTTAGAAGCAGAGAAAAGAAGAGGGAAGATTTCAGATTTACTTCTGCGTTTTTGGTAGAGCGTTGGCCATTTAATATAAAAGCGCGAAATTTACATCTTCAGAAACGGTAGTGATGGCGTGGCTTATGTGGAGCCCACATCTACTTGCATGGTTGCCACATAGACACAAAGCAAATGGCTGTTTGCTTTTGTAACAGTAGAACCGTTTGACAGGGGCCAACAAAGTTCATATTTAAAAAACCCTCAGCTTTTTGAGCCTAAAAAAAGAAAGAGGGCATATTTGAGCTTGGGTGCAAACATGGGGGGCTTATTTGAACCTTATCCCAAGTTTAAATAGATATGTATACATTTACATTATTATTAATAACAACTATAATTTATATTAATTATATATTATGTACTACTAATCTAATATTAAGTAAATAAAAATAATTTAAATTAAATAAATTTTATATAATATTAATTTACATTATTATTAAATAAATATAATTCTAATTACAAATTATACTTTAATGTTAAATAATATCATTGCAAAATTACGTAGTTTTATCAAAACTATATGTAATGGAAGTTTCCTTTCATGCATTCCTTCTATATATATATATATATACTTGTAACATTTTAGTTCAAGTTTATTAATTTATTTATTAGTTAGCACTATTCATTTTTTTTGTAATGGGTTATAAAGTAATTTTTTTTATTATTTATTTGTTGATAATAAATATAAATTTAATTAACAATATAAATTCCTGAATTCCTGAACCGTACCGTACCATACCATACCGATCCATTCTGAAAGAACCGAATTTCCGTACTGAAAAAATGGTATGGTACGGTATGAAGATTTTTAAATTTGGTATTGGAACTATAGATTCTATTTTTAAAATCTCTAAAATTTAGTACGGCACTGTAGATTTTTTTTTCCCGAATTTCTCCGATCCGTACTCACCCCTACTGCTAACACGTTCAAAAGAATATCAACAATTATTATGATCTCAAGTATAAAACCAAAAAAGACACAAGTCCATATTAGAACTACAAAAGAGCAGCCATCTGCTATAATAGGTAAAATAAGAACGAAGCTCTATATCAAAAACAACCACAAAAAATTGCAAATTTAACATATTCAAGGATTATTATTGATTAATAACTTATACTAGAAGCATAAAAGATTAATAGATTGGGAAAATAGGTTTCTACTGGAAAATATTGGCCAACAATAGCTTCATATAAATTGCAAATTTTGAGAGAACTTTTACTGAGAGAGAAGTTAATTACCTAACCCTTGTTGCATCATATTTCACTAATTTAACTAGTTTTTATAATTGAAGTTTTATGGTGTGTTTAATTTCTTTTATATGATTTTATTATGTCTAATGATAGTGTGTATGCGGGTAAATGAAATGTGAGACTGAAAAGAAAAAAATGAAGTTTTAAAAATCTAAATATAGTGTGCATGTATTTGTGTGTTTTATAAATTTTAAATGTTAAAAATTAACATTTAATATAATAAGAAAATAATGTTTTAAGTCTCTGGTAAGCGAGTGTTCAAAATTTTATTTTGTTTTTAAAAATTTTTGTACTTAAAAATGTGTAAATAAATTTTTCAAGGGCAAATATGTGCCTTGGTATAAATATTAGGGACAAAATACATCTTTTCCCTAATTTCCCAAAACGCCCTTCTCAGTCTTGCCCATTTCCACGCCAAGAATAAAACCCATGTCAATTTAGCAAAAACAAGACAAAAGTCCGAAATAAGCGTCACCGGAAAAGTATTTTTCCATGGCGAAATCGGAAAATTCAAAACGGAATCTGAAGCCTTTCCCTAATTCCTCCGCCAAAGTCCACCCGGCCAACGATCCCGAGACCGATCCCAATTCTTACTCTCTCGAAAAATTTAGGCTCTATGAGACCAGACAGGTAAACTTCAATTTTTAGTACAATTCAATTCCTTGTCCTCCAATTCAACTAAAGCAAAAAAAAAAGTATTTTCAGAGAAATGAAATTGTGCAAAACATGGAATTCAATTTTCAAGGAAATTATGGTCAGTTGTATTGGATTGTGGCTTTTTCTTTAATTTTTTTAGTTGTAATTGTTGTTATTGATTGTTGATTAAATTTTGGTATAGCGGTTATGGTGGTATATCAATGATACTGGCTCTAGTGGTTGTGGTGGTAGTGATGGTGGTGATATAGGAGGATGTTAACTATGGTGCAGTCTTGGCATGGGGATATCAAAAGACTCTCAGTTTTTGAGAGTTGAAACAATATGTACTTATTATTTGATTTTGATTTTAGTTTCTAATATTATGCGTGACAGGATAATGTTATTATATGTTTTAATTGTTGTGTTTCAGCTATTCCAAAAGAAACATGTTGAGAGTTGCAAATTTTAATGATGTACTTTAATCTTCTAGGATTGGACAAGTTTCAATCTTCTAAAGCTGACGTGATATAAAGTTATCTAATTATAATGTGTCTTTGATTTTTGGCTAAAGTTATTTTAGCAAATTTGAGGTTATTTTCATTTTCTTGTCTAACAACCTAGGTTGTCTTTTCTTGAACAGAGATTTTATCTAATTGGAAGTGATCGGAACAAGCGGTTCTTCCGGGTATTGAAGATTGATCGTTCAGAGCCTTCTGATCTTAATATCAGTGAAGATCCGGTGGTTTATTCACCACAAGAAATCAAGTCTTTGCTTCAGCGAATTGCTGAAGGGAATCGTGCCACTGGGGGACTAAACTTTGTAGCTAAGGTTTATGGCATTGCGGGTTAGTATTATTATTTTTGGCATTTACTCTTTCTATCGTATTTTTTTTTCATAGATAAATGATTTATGATGACAATTCCTGTTCTTTGTGGTCATTCTCAGGTTGCATTAAGTTTCTGGAATCATATTATCTTATTCTGGTTACAAAGCGTCGGCAAATAGGATGTATATGTGGTCATGCAATATATAGTATAGATGAAAGCCAACTGATTACAATTCCGCATGCCTCAGTTCAAACTGATGTAGCACATTCTAAAACTGAGTTAAGGTACTTCTTTCCTTACTGACCTATCGTTGATTATTGTTTGTTTGTGGTAACCAAGTTCAAGGGCAAGAACATTGTTCTGGGATTGCCTAAATATGAATCAATTATGGATTGTATTTTAAATATTAGCACTTTTTTATGGGCATTTTGTGGAGGGACAGTGTTATGATGGCCACCACCATAAATTTGCCTAATTGATTGGGTCTCAAGGCTATTCCTTATGTAGAATACTTTATGGCATCAGTTAAAAAACCTATCTCTAGCTTTATAGAGAACAAAATTTTTACTCTTTTCCCCCTAAAATTCTGGCCAAAAATTGTTATGTCTTTTTCCCTTTTTATGCTGGAAGATTTAAAATTTGTAGCATGTTATGCCTCTCCTCATGTGCATCAAGATTGAATTTGATGGTTAACATTTGGAAATCTTCTTTCCACTTTTGTGGCTTTATAGCTCTTGATTTTTATTTAAGTTTTCATTAAACTTAAAAAGGGTACAGTAGTTGGTATGGAGGAAGAGAACATTCTTTTGAAGGCATCTGTTACTGTTGTCAAAGACACTGTCCACATCTTCATCCATAATGAACGTGGTACTCTTTGCTTCCATGTCTACCAAATAATTGAATTTCATTCTGCACCTATTAATATCATTTTGTTGACTATTTATACCCTCTTTATTCAAGTCCTTGGAAATATCCAAAAAAAAAAAAAAATCCTAGATGCAAGAACATCATTTCTGTTGGTTGGATTTCGGAAAGGAATTTCGACAAACTGTAGGCTGGCTGTTCAAGCTCTTTTTGAACCATTTTATTTATGTCTCAACCTATTTCCTTGCTCATGTTCTCATTAGTCAAGGATCCTTCACGCCTACATCATTATGCTTTATTGTTGACCTCAGAGCTTGCATCATTGGTATGGAAAATTGCTTAGCCATCTTTTTGATAATATCTTTGTCATGATTCATTTTCTAATCCAGATCCATATAGTGTAGATTGGGTTGTAAATTATCAATGTTGGACAACATTTATTGTTTCTTTTTCTATTTCTATTTTCTGCATTGAAAAACTCCATGCCTTAGTTTATTACGTGATGTAAAGTTTATTACACAATGTACTTGCATGATGCTCTGCTTTTCTAATTCTAACCAGATTGTTTTATTTTATTTTCGATTGTCTTAAATGCAGGTACAAAAAGCTATTATCCAGTGTGGATTTGACAAAAGACTTCTTCTTTAGTTACACATATCCTATAATGCAAAGCTTGCAGAAAAATGTGTTATCGATGGATAAAGATAGGATGCCATATGATAACATGTTTGTGTGGAATGAGTACCTAACAAAAGCTATTCGTTTGAGTTGTGGCAACACCATTTGGACAATAGCATTAGTCCATGGGCATTTTAAGCAGGTATTCATGTACTTTCTACACCAGTCTATGGTTCTAATGAGTCTGCTAATGATCAGGTGGTAATCTGAGAATTTGACACATAAAATGTGATAATTTTTGGTATTCCTCTTGTTGAACATCAGACACTCATTTTTTAATATATTTATTCTCCATGCTTATGCACATATATTTCACTTTTGAAAATACTGTAGCATGTGAATTAGGGATTTTTAAGCATTTAGAGATGCTTGGAGTGTATACGACTTTTAGATCTTATTACTTCTAAGTAAAGTAACATTGAGATGGTAATAGCTTTGTTTTCTGTTGATAATGAGTGACTAGGTTATTAATTATAAAATGTAACTTCTAGGAATTTTTAACACATGGAAGTGGGAATTTCTTTTGTTCGAGTTTTTGTATTGTCATGTTGAAATTATCTCATTATACATGATTGCATGATATTATCCTGCAGATTGATTACAGTCAAGTAAATTGTGTATTTAGTATGTCCACTGATTCTATTATGGTTAGTGATGCAGATTAGGTTATCAATCTTTGGGAGGGACTTCAGTGTTTCTTTGGCTTCTAGACGATCTCGACATTTTGCTGGGACACGGTATGTCTTTGGTTTTAGTTTAAGATTTTCTATGCTTGCATACAATTCCACATCTCCTGGTCTGTATTTGAAAACCAGCTTGAATGGTTTATTTTATTAGTTACAAAACTGATGCTTCTACACCTCTAGAATTTCCCTTCCTTTTCTTAAAAAACACTTATTCTTGCTACATCACCACTTTCATCAACTGTCTTTAACTTAAGTTTGACTTTGGCTTTGAGGTATTATGTTTTAAAAATAAACTGGTTTTAGAAGTAGCATCTGATATGCTTGGAAGGGTCCAGGCTACTTTGCAGTGGTATACCTTTTTAGTTTTTAGCTTGTATGAAAGTGGGTAATGAACTGAGAAAGTTTTTTTATTCCACTGTCGGCAGTTTGGTCACATCTCCTTGGTAGTTTGGGATGATTTTATATTTTATATAAATATACACCAGCCAATATTTGGAAAATATGTAGAAGGGGATGGACATATAGAGAGTTGGTTTTGGCATGTAGGAGATGGTATATAATGAGTTTAGGTATTATATGTTTGTAGTATGTTCAAATTTTAGTATATGTTTGTTATGATGAGTTGAGGCATTTAAGTGTGCTGGTTTTGAGTGAGGGAAATAAGCTACATGGTTGAACATGATAAGCCAATATGTTCTGGAATTTACTTGGTCTAATAGTCAAATTAAATCTGGGATTTGTAAGCAGGAAAGTTGTAGTTGTAATGAGATGGGGAAGCATGGATATTATTTGAAGTTGAGGATGGGGGAGTGTGAAGGTGTTGTGATTGTTGTGGTCATAGGGGAGGGTTGAACTACTAGGCTTAATGGAAGGGGGGTTGCATGGAGAGACAAGAAATTTTATGTGGTCCGGCAATGTGCATACGTCCATCAAGAGTCGACTGCACTTGTTAAGAAGTAAAATAACTATAAGTTCCTGTATTAGATCAGCGATCACTAATAAAATTAACCTTGTTATTGTTTTAACTTTTGCTTGTGGCTGCTGTCTGGAAAGAAAATTTAGAACATTACAGAGTAGAAAAATGCTTGATCTTCACATCAGCAACCATGGAAATGGTTGGCAGTTATAATTAGGTAGGAAGTATTGTAATGATATTTGTCAATGGGCTGCAGTTATTTGAAGAGGGGGGTGAATGATTGGGGAAGGGTTGCAAATGAGGTGGAAACAGAGCAAATTGTTCTTGATGAAGAAGCTGGATCATGCAAGGGAAGAATGAGTTCTGTTGTGCAGATGCGTGGATCAATTCCTCTTTTCTGGTCACAGGAAGCATCGAGATTCAGCCCTAAACCTGATATAATCTGTAAGGACATTTATTTGATATATTTGACTCCTATTGATGTTCTTTATTATAGTGATATGTGCTACATAATGTATAGCTTCATAAAAATACATATTTTAAATCTTTTTTTCCTGGACTACATCAGTGCAGAGGTATGATCCTACCTACCAGGCAACCAAATTGCATTTTGAGGACCTGGCAAAGAGATATGGCAATCCAATAATTGTGCTGAACTTAATTAAGGTTCTTTCCAAATTTATTCTTGATGGCAATCTGGCTATGTGAAGCTTAATAATTTATTCAGTTGATTTAATTAGGTTAGTGAAGCCACAATGATAAATGTATTGTTTTGGCTTTCTTAAATTGGAGTAAAATAGTGATGTGAGTCCTGTTGTATTTCCTCATCAGTTGCCCTTCCATTATTTTTGTAAAGGGAATTTCTTTGTTTGTGGAGCATAATTTCCTGGTTGATGTTGCCTATAACGTAATTGTATATAGGGCTAGGCACTGGAAATTGATTTACTGATTACGACAACCTCTGCACTTTATTATATTTTACAACAATTTTCTTCTCTATTGTGGTAGATTAAAACCAAATGTAAAGTCTTCATATTTCCAAATATTATCTTTTCCTTGTTGAATGAAGACTATTTATTTTTCCAATTTACTCCAAAGTCCAACAGCCAGAAAATTTTTCTACTGATTTCAATCTGACAACCAAATGATGGGAAGCACTTCATTTTTCAGGGGTTTTATTTGAAAATTGTTTTCTGCTTCTCAGTTTCTTTTAACTAACCGGACTCGTCACATGTTTGTAGCCCAATCTCCCTATATGTGGGTGTACATGCATGTGTGGCAGCATTGAGAACCGTCCCGTGATATACTTCTGTTTTTGGATGGGAACTATGACTTCATGAATCACATTCAGCTTTCAGACAGGCATAGATTTATTTATGCATTAGATTTCTTCCTCATCTTTTCAACCCTTATTGACTACATCTAAGCTTCATTTATCATCTTATTTATTTGGATTATGCCTGTGTTCAATATTTTTGGTTATCCTGGAGTTCATTGATATTCTAACATGCAGACTGTTGAAAAAAGACCTAGAGAAATGATGCTAAGGCGTGAATTTGCAAATGCTGTTGGGTATCTGAACACAATTCTTTCAGAAGAAAACCATCTAAAATTTATCCACTGGGACTTTCACAAGTTTGCAAAGAGGTAAAAGCTGCATTTCTTCTAATGATTTGAATACATTGTTCATCTTCTTCTTTTTCCGTACTGCCTATATTGCTGAGCTCACTGCTTTTTTCTCCTTGCTGTTACAAAAGCAAGTCTGCCAATGTTTTGGCTGTTTTAGGTGCTGTGGCAAGTGAAGCACTTGATTTGACTGGATTTTATTATAGTGGTAAACCTAGTGTTGTGAAAAGGAGAACTAACCAACTAGGCAGAACAAGTACTGGAAGGTACTGCTGTTCTCTTATTGAAATTTTTATTTTATTTTATTATTATTTATTTTATGAGCACACTTTGATACATTTGCATTAAAATTATGATTTAATCTTTTCATAACTTTTGATCGATCTTTAATGCTTTTTCTCTGATTAATCATTTATGGTGGTTTACTCTTTTATTTTTTGTTACTTGGTCTTTGACAAATTTAATAAACCTGGAACTGATCATGTAGTAATAGAATGAATATATGACCGGACTGGACTTTTTGTTCTTTCTTTCTGACATTGGCTACAAACTGTTCTCCTGTGACGTTAATAGTCCATACCTTATGATTAGTTATATATTATTATAATAATATATCTATTATTCTATTCCATCAAGGAGGTGTCATTTAATATGAGAAATCTGGGCTCATTTTTAAAGCCTTGAGAACTATGTGGAAGTGCGGTGCTTTTTTTACAGAAAACTTCAAACAATCATTAAATGTGACATAGGTACATGGTGCAATAACTCTTGCATGGGGAATTTTTTCCTCCTAAAGTCTTATTTGGTTGCTAAAAGGAATATTTTTTTAAAAAAATTCTGTGGTATTTTATGGTTCCAAAAGTTTTTTCCTAGATCTGTTTTGAGGTTCATGTCTAGGTTTGAATAAGTCCTGATTTGTTTGGAGGGAAGTTTGTATCTGAGTTATATATGTCGTTTTATTTTCTCCTTTTTTTCTTAAGGTTGATTCACTACTGATTTCATCTCCATTCTTTTTTTGTGCCTTTTATAGGGATGCTTCCCTTAGAGATCTGAGAGCCAGCTCTGGGGATCTTGCTAGGACTGGAAGTGGTAGCGAAAACTTAAGTTCTACATTAACTCGAGACAAAGAGAACGGTTGTAATCCACAGGTTAAAAAAGATAAGGTTGGTTCAGCACCTCGTTTTCAGAGTGGAGTTCTACGCACCAACTGCATTGACTGTTTAGATCGTACAAATGTGGCCCAGTATGCTTATGGTTTAGCAGCTTTAGGTCGCCAACTCCATGCAATGGGTATGACAGATGTTCCAAAAGTGGATCCTGACAGTACCATTGCTGCAGCTCTTATGGATATGTATCAGAGTATGGGGGATGCTCTTGCCCAACAATATGGTGGCTCTGCTGCTCATAACACTGTATGTTTCTCGTGTAACTATAGTTTTTATTTTTTTTCTGAATATCAACATTACTTTGGTCGTAACTTACATCATGCTGTTTCAGGTATTCCCAGAGCGGCAGGGAAAGTGGAAAGCTACAACTCAATCTAGAGAATTTATTAAGTCAATCAAGCGTTACTACAGTAATACCTATACGGATGGTGAAAAGCAAGATGCAATAAATCTGTAATTGTTATTCCCTTTTTATTATTTGCTTTCTACTTGGTTTTTTCATGTCATGATCTTTTATCATGGAAAATGAGTTAAATTTTGCACTGCCATCATATATGCTTGTTCAAAGTCTAATTCGCTTCCAATTTCCGAATAATAGTGGCAAAAGTTGTATGTTTGCTTTCTTCCTTTGGAACTTTTGCAATTGTACATGTTCTCAACTATCACCACCTCCTCCCCATTTTACCAGATTTTTGGGTTACTTCCGACCACAGGAAGGGAAACCTGCTCTTTGGGAGTTGGATACAGACTATTATCTCCATGTTGCTGGGACTAAAGAAGACCTTAACCCTGAGATGTGGTGAAATTTTAATTTCTCTGTTTTGTTTTAGTATCTCCTCAAATTTGTTACACATATTATCAGAAGGATCTAACATCTTCTAATTTTAAATTTTTCTATGTTTTGCCAGCATTCAGGAAACCAACACAACACCTGGAGGAGTTGGAATGAATCTTGCCCCCATTCCAGCTTGCAGGGAAGACTTTTTACGCATGAAGTTGACATCACTTGACAAATTGATTGAGAAGACATGTGGTGCAATAAAAAATGTTAGACTTTGTTGTGAGCCCGATCAAAGACCAGGTGGCGGTGTGGGAAACTCTAGTGTGGCACCTGATGCAGCGTAATTGTTCCTTTAACTTAGCTTTTATTTCCTCTCTCTACACCCCTGCGTCTCTTGATGAGTGTGCATGTTGCTTCCTTGTGCAGAAACAGTTGCTACTGTTCTAAGTTTCTTTAATCCTTTGTCTTGTATATGTCTTATATTTTACTCATTTTAATATTATCTCATTGTGAATTTGAAATGGATATAAGTTGATGCACTTGTATCTAGGCTGCCATGGCCTTTCATGGCCAAATAGCAGCTGTTACTGTTAAGTGATGGCTGTCACCAATGTGAAAATTTGTCCCTGATGCCTGTAGAACGGTCACGGGCCCTTCAAAAACCATTGGACAGCAGTCATTTTGTGATGTTATAGCCATTATTTGAAAGTGGTGCTGAATTATATGTTATGAGTATCATGGAATCGTGCAATCTTTGCTGCTGCGTACTTGCATTCATGTTTTCGCAGCTGTGTTACCTTTTTTTTTTTTTGTTGGATATAAACTGCAAAGATAATTATGTGTCCATATTAGTGGTTTCTTTTCTTTTCCATGTACTGGTACTAAAAGGATCTAAAGTTATATAGAATTGTGAAGGACTAAGGGAATATTGGTGTTTCTCGTAGGGTGTACATTAACCAAGGGGCTTGATAATATTTTTCCTTTGGACCTATTTTGATCAAGTAATGATATCAGTGTCAACAATTGCCTTCTCTGGTTTCCATCTTTCAAGATTTTTGCTTGTGTGAGATTTTCTAGCCATGTTTTAGAATGGATCATTTGATCATAGAACACTTTCATCTTATGTTGTGCTTATTATCTAGTGTTGGAAAACTTTCTTGGATCAGTAGTGGGGCTCAGATAGTAAATCTTCTTGCCACTTCAGTAATTTGCTTTTGGTTATAGCTTTCCCCCCATCTTTTTATTCAAGGGTTGTTTTTGCCTGTGCAAAAAGAATTGCATGATTACTATTATGTGCGTAAGAAATGGTACTTGATAACTTGTGCAATTGTTAACATAGTGTTGTACATTTATGGTTTATCTACAGTGAAATACAGCTCAAAAGCCCAAATTGGCTTTTTGGCCAGAGAAAGTATGAAGAAAGTGGTACTGGCCCCAAGGCTTCTCAACACGAAAATGAAAATGGAGGATCTCATAAAGATATTAGAGTTGATGGTTACTGTGACTTTGATTGGCTTTATTCTCTTGGAGATATGAATGAAGAGGATGTCTTTCAGAGGTATTTTCTTGATAGTATTTTGCAATTTCTCAGACAAATCATATTGCTTTGAGTCCTGACATATATCTTGTGGCCGGCTGCCTTCAACTTGGCTTGTTATGATCCAACAGTTTAGTCCTGTTTAACTGGTTTGTGATCTAGGACAGATCTGCACTGCATATTTCTTGTTGGAGGTGGTTATGTTTTGGTTTGGCTTGTTGATTTTTTTGGATTACATCATACTAGCATTCTTACTTGCGTGCTGTTTGCATATTCTCCCAATTTGTAATTTATTTGCAAGTTAGATAACAAGCATTTTGTCTACTCTGCTTTGATTAAGAATATCATCAACTCTTGAGATGATTTGAAGAAATAGTGATTGCACAATAATGGGGAAGTTTCAAAATCCATATTTCTTCTTCTATCTTTTTTTCTTCTAAAAAAGATGTCTTATTTCTTATTTTCAGTTTTTATCTTTGAATGATCTTTTTTTTTTTGTTGTTATAGCTAATTGAACTTTGGTCATGGTTTGATTTCAAGGTACCTTGCAATGACCTCAGTTGACGAAGCCACTGGTTGGTATGGTGGTACATTACTAGGAGATCAAGATGAAAACAGTGCGATATACAAACATTATGCTGAATTATGTCAGGTAAATTGATTTAAGGCTTATGATGAAACTTACAATTATAAGTATGACAGGCTCTTTCATACTGTACAAGGTATATGGCAATAGCATCCTTTTGCAACTTAAAGACCTGATCTTTTGAAATTATTGTTTTGCATAATTTTGTGCTTTACTTGTGTTTTTCTTTTTTAGTTTAATTATTTTACCAGTAAAAAAGGAAAAAAACACAAGGATAGAATGAAATTTTCCTCTAGTGTGTTTAGCATACTGAAAATAATGGAACCAACAGGGCCCAGCAATGGAACCATTTCAGCATGATGTGGACAAGGAGGAGCATTATGCTGATATTCTGCGCATGAACGCCATTGATGTTGTAGATGATGCTGCCATTGAAGCAGAAATGGAGGCAGCTCTCAAGGAGTACCAACAAATTGGTGCCGATCTTGGGATTAACACCAATATAATGCAAATCCTTGCTGAAGACCCAAGTCGATTGACTGGAGGGATCATTGTGGAGTAAATAAGGTATTATAGGCTCTGAAATATGTTTGTGTTTAGTAGTACAGTAGGATGCCATAAAACCTAACATCCAGGATTAAGATTTTTCAAAGATTCTTACAGCCTTACGAGGGCAGGAAATGCCAGTTCCAAAGGCTTATCATTTTTCTTGGTTGAAACATAGTTCCAAGTTATTGGTTCATCTACTTGTAAAAAAAAAAAAAATCGTAGAACTTTGTGAATAACATGTAATAACATTTCCAGTTCCACGTTATCATTTTTTTAATTTGAAATGACATTTAAATTGGGCCTGCTGCAATTGGAATACTCCTTGAAATGTTGGAATTGGATTCGAACGATATAAGACTTTAATTTCTATCATTGTAATTCTGTTTTCCTTTTTTTTTTTTTTAAAATCTTATTTATTGTTTAGCAAAATTGCATTAGAATATATTCAGTGTCTATGTAGATTTGCATTAAATTGCTTACAATTATGTGATAAATTCTTTAACTTTGACTAGCATCCTGCAGTCTTGAGATCTACATGCATGAGATTTCTGAACTCAAGCAAGTCCTCACATGTATAGATTCACACACATGCCAAATTGGCTTCAGACTTCGGAGAACATAAAACCTGCTACAGGGAGGGGATTACAAAACCAATCTATAGGGCACCTGGGGAAAATGAAATGCTTTGCTGTTGCGGCAGAATTGGCAGATCTTTTGACAAAATAAATAAATAAATAAATAAATAAATAAATAAATATATTTATATAACTAGGTGAGTGAATATCATTGACAACAACTGTATATATATATATATGTGTGTGTGTGTGTGTGTGAAATTAAATGTAAAACAATGCAGGTATGGTTTGTTATAAGGATGTTAGATGTCCTGAGAAATAGATGAAACATATGATAAAAAGTAGTCCTTTCCATGAAAGGCACTATAAAGCATATTTCTCTTTTCGAAAGCCGGTAGTAATAATTCCACAATTTTAACTCTGATTTGTTGGTTTATATTTCTAATTTTTTTTGGTTTAATTGTATTTCATTAGCAATAAGCTGATCATTAATTTCAATTATATATGGTTGTACTCACAAACTATGTTGTTTCATATATACTAAACTCAGTAGTTACATGGCTAATATAATGAGCTAAAGTGATGAATCTCTGGCTTAAAATTGAAAATTAACTGGAATATTTAATAATTCATTGTAACTCAATTCTGTAGCTTGTTATCTTCTACTGCTTTAATAATTCATTGTAACTCTTTCTCTTTCTCTTTCTCTTTCAAGAAGAATTCATAGGATTACGGAATGAGAAAACACATATAAGTAGTTATTTTTGTGATATATAGTGGCCAAGTCATAATTTAATAACTTATACTTGAAACATATTTTGTCCATCATAATTTTATAATAGAACAGTGATAGATTTGTAACATAGGTGAAAGTTGACGATTATTTCTTTTAGCCAAACTATTTATAAAAAAAAAAATTGATCTTTTATACACTAGCTATGCCTATGCCATTGAACCTTAGGATAAAATTGAAGCACCATTGAGGAGATTTTCATAAGAATCCTTCAGAAACTTCTCTACTTCTGTTCTTGCTTTTGCATCATATTTGGGAGCTGAACATTCATGGGACTCCTTTCCAAACATGTTGAGGAGATTGTTGTAAGATTCCTCCAAGAACTTTTCGACTCTTTGTTGTGATTCTGAGGCAATCTCTTTAGAAGCACAAATTGTTTCATTCTTTGTATTGCTACAATCCCTTAAAGTTTGATATGATGCCATTCGCTTCATTAGTGATGTCTCCATAGAATTTTGTTGCTGCAAAAACAAATGATAATAATAATTAAGATGATTTGATCTTATTAAGTAAGGAGCAAACAATTCCCAAAATTAATATTTACTATCAACTCACCTTAAATTGATCGGCCGAATTATCTTTTATCATTAATTTTATGAATTCATCAAAGCTTGGCTGCAAAATAATGGAGAAAAAGACCATGTTAGAAAACTTTATATATAATAAAAAATAT
>CATIWO010209630.1:0-11169 GCA_949673435.1 Macaranga tanarius
TGATTTTCATTTCTTGTTTGTTTTCTTTTCTTTTTAATTTGAGTGGCTAGATTCCTTTTTAGGGTTCTTATTCTGAATTGACCATGTGCTTATTGTGATTATTGTTAGGTTGTTAGTTTTAATTCATTGGTTATTATTGTGCTTAATGTCGTTTTACGATTGGCCAACCTAAGATTGAATTTACACTATAGGCTTAATCGAGAGATAGGTTTTGTAGGATATGGCAATAACCTGTTAATTACTTATTTAGTTGAGAGACATTTAAGTGGATTAATATTGATTAAAGGTTATGCATTAAAATTAAAATTAAGAGACATTAGGTTGGTGAGAGCTGGTTAACTTAATGTTGATTAATCTCTAATTAATTATAGGTTTATCTGAGAGAAAAATCTATAGTTTTTAAGATCCCTTCAAGATGAATTAGAACTAGTATAGACTTAGATGTTAATCAATCCTTTGAAATGGTCAATTAAGAATAAGAAACTCTAGCTTTTAATATTTGCTTGAATTTGAATTTTTCTTTATTTTAGTTTTAATTCTTTAAAAGTCTAAATTCTATTTCGTTGTCTAAACAAATAAACATAGTTAGTATTGCAATAATCAATTCTCCAATCTCTGTGGGACGATATCTTTTATTACTACTGGTTGCAATTCTGTATGCTTGTAGATTTGTGCTCATCAATACACTTCTCAATATACTCCAATTCATCACATTTTGCCAACCTCCTTCATTGGACTTCAATCACACATTCATCCAATTTATCAACTCTAAAGCACAAATCACTTTCAGAAGAATATTTCATACCTTGATAGATGTTGAACTTACAACTTTCCTCACCTACTCTTAGAGTTAGTGTTCCATCATAAACGTCAATGATTACCTTGGCAGTATAGAGGAAAGGCATACCAAGAATCAAGGGGACATCTTCATCTTCCACAAAGTCAAGAACGACAAAGTCCACTGAAAAATAAACTTTTCAGCCCTTACTAGCACATCTTCCACTATTCCTTTTGGTTCCTTTACAATCCTATTTGCCAGTTGTAGATGAATATTTATTGGTCTTGCTTTTCTAAGTCCCAATTTCCTATAAATAGACAAAGGCATAAGATTAATGGAAGCACCTAAATCACACAAAGATTTTTGAAATGATAAATTCCTAACAGAACATGGAATAGTAAGACTCCCTGGTTGCTTTCTTTTTAGAGGAAGTTTATTTGAGATGATTGCACTGCACTCCTTTGTAAGTGTGACTGTCTCGAACTCCTATAACTTTTTTTATTAGAAATTAGCTCCTTCAAGAACTTTGCATATTTTGGCATCTGAGCTAGACATTCCACCAAAGGCATATTGATGTGTAGTGTCTTGAATCTTTCTAAGAACTTTGCAAACTGCTAGTCATGCTCTTTTTTCTTTAACCTTTATGGATATGGCACTAGAGGTTCATAAGGTTAATTAAGGGTGCTTTCGGTTTAGCTTTGTCTTTGTTCTCTTCCTTCACTTCTGGTTCTTTTGGTGTCTCAGCCCTTTCATTATCATATTCTTTCTCTCCTTCATTCTTCTTTTTTTCATACTCTATTATTGCTTTAGGGGTTTGGATCTCTGTACCGCTTCTCAAGGTGATAGCCTTTACTTACTCTTTTAGATTCTTCTCTATATTGCTCGGTAATGCACCTTAATTCATTGTTGCTAAGGAATTTGCTAGCTGCCCCATTTGCACTTCTAGATTGTGAATAGAAGAAGAGTGATTTCGGATCATTTGCTCCATCCTCTTTTGAGCTTCATCTTGTTGGCTCATCTTTGATGACATTACATCCATAAATATCTCCATCGTGCTTTCCATTGAACTCTCAGAGGATGAACTTTTATCTTGTTGAAATTGAGATTGGGGTTGTTGCACATTCTGACCTCCAAATCCTGGTGGTGCTTGTGGTCTCCACTGGTTGTTTCCTTAATTACTCCAATAGAGATTTGGATGATTCCTCCAACTTGGATTATAGGTATTTCCATAGACTTAGTTCTGAGGTCCTTTGAAGTTGCCCACATAGTTTACTCCCTCTGTAATATACATTCCTTGTATCATTTGACATTCTATGGTAGGATGACCTCTTTGACATAGTTCACATGAGGAAGACAATGTAGACACTGCATTCACATTCACCTTGTCCATCCTTTTTTTCAGAGCATCAAGCTTTGCATTCAACATGGTTAAGCTATCCACTTCTATTGCTCCAGCTTTCTTTATAATGGTCCTCTCACTAGACTACAAACTTTGTTTATTGGCCATTTCTTCAAAGAGATCCAAGGCATCTTCTGGTATTTTTGACATGATAGTACCTCCAGCTGCTGCATCAATGTTGACTCTAACTGCATGATGGACTCCTTTGTAGAATGATTACACCAAATCCCATGCAAGAATTAATTGAGGTGGACACTGCTTATAAAGGTCTTTGAATCTTTCCCAACACTCATAAAATGTTTCATCATCTCTTTGAAAGAAAGAGTTAATCTCATTTCTGATCCTTAACACTTTTGCAGGTGGTAAGTACTTATTGAAGAAGGCTGTGTAAAGCTCTTGCCAAGTATTGATGGAGTTGGGTGGCAAACTTGTAAACCATCTCTTTGCTCTATCCATAAAAGAAAATGGAAAGAGGATCAACCAGATTGCATCAGGTTGTACTCCATTCATCTTGAAGGTAGAATAGTACTCCAAGAATCTAGACATATAACCAAATGGATCCTTATATGGTAGCCTATTGAATGGTGAGTTTTGGATCATCTGGATCATTGCTGGCTTGATTTCAAAGTTATTTACTGCTACTGTCGGCCTTACAATAGGTGTCTGATCACCTTGCACATTAGGACTCACAAAGTCTCGCATGGTTCTCTGACCATTCTGAGGATTCTGAAGAACTTGTTGTCTTAGTAGGTCATTCTCTAAGTCCCTTACATCCATTTTGCTTGGTGAGTGTTTTGATATGACTATTTATTTCTTCTTTTCATGAGTTGTCTTCTCTAGCTCCAAATCAAGTGGTATCAACTCAAGTCCTTGTTTGCTTGCACTTCGTGTGTGCATCAAACAACACAAATTCCTGCAATACCACAATCAAAACCAAAAATTAAAAATAGTATCTAAATCAAGCAACATAATTTCTTACAATATCAATTCCTTGTTAATCCCCGGTAACGGTGCCAAAAACTTGATGTGTGTAATCCGTAAGTGCATAGAATCGTATCAAATAGTAAATAAAGATATCGTCCCACAGAGATTGTAGATTGAATATTGCAATACTCATAATGTTTGATTGTTTAAACAATGAAATAAAGTTTAGAATTTCAAACAAAAAAAACTAAATTAAGAAAGGTAAAAACACAAATTCAATACAAGTTTAAAAGCTAGGGTTTATATTCTCAATTAGACCATTTCAAAGGATTAATTACACAACTAGATCTATACTAGTTCTAATTCATTTTGAAGGGATCTTAGAAACTAATATTTTCCTCTCAGATAAACCTATAATTAATTAGAGATTAATTAACACTAAGTTTGCTGGCTCTTACCAACCTAATGCCTTTTAATTCTAATTTTTAAACACAACCTTTAATCAATATTAATCCACTTAATTGTCTCTCAACTAGCTAAGCAATCAATAGGTCATTGCCATTTTCTACAGAACCTATCTCTCGATTAAGCCTATAGTGTCAATTCAATTTTAGGTTGATCAGTCCCAAAATGACATTAAGCTCAACAACAACCAATGAATTAGATCTAGCAACCTAACATAATCACAATAAGCACATGGTCAATTCAGAATAAGAACCCTAAAAAGGATTTAGCTACTCATGTTAAAGAGAAAAGAAAACAAACAAGAAATGACAACTAATCTCAACATAATAACAATTAAATAAAAGAGTGATACAAGAAAAATCCCTTTCAAATAATGTCAGGAAGCCTTGCTCTTCTAACTTCAAACCAAGTATCACTTCTACTATGAACGAAACTAATGAAAATAGAAATGTATTCTGAAATAAAAACTAAGGTAAAATAAAAACAAGAATAATCCAAAAGCAAGAACAACCTAAAATTAGGAACAACCCTCGAATGAAAATAAAATGGTCCTATTTATAGACCTAAAGACCTAGTGAGAAAGGTAATCTAATCTCTTTCAAACTCCATCTAATCAAAAACTAAGAGATAAGTTCCTTTCTATCTAAACTTCAGCTGAAAACTATCATTTCGTGGGCTGCCACATAAGTCAGGCATGGGTGCGCAAGAAAATAGCATGGTTGTACAAGAAACAACATATTGCTAAGCCTTGTGTCTTGCACAGTCGTACTCAATTTGGCATGGCCGTTCCACTCTGTAACATACCAAAATTAACTTTCAGGCATAGCCATGCAACAATCAAGCACGGCCATGCACATCCCCAACATAGATAACTCTTTATCTTGAGTCTTTAGCCTATCCAAACTTCAAGGATTGATCCAATCTTCATCCCAATGCATCCTACAAAAAAAATTCAAAAGAAATTATCTAAAAACAACTAAATCCTAACAATTAAGATAAAATAACAAAACTAACTAAATTAACTAAAAACTAACTAATAATACAATTACTAAGCCTAAGATGCAATAAAATAGAGTGCTTAAAACAAGTGTTTTTCACAACTACCAGCAACGTTAAGTTGTGGAAAAAAAAGGCTGAACTATTATAATCTTTTTTTTCCCAAGTATAGGTGAAGACAACTCTCTAAATTAAGATTGGATAGTTGCAATGACCTACAGAAAGGATAATAAAGAAAATATATTGAGATATGCAGTTTTTATATAACTTACGAAATTCTTTTGTTTGCTTCATAGGGCTGGTTGAAACTTGCAAGGATGATGATATATGCAGCATGTTTGAGAGGGGCTGACACGATTCAACTCTTTGAGAAATGAATAAATGGAAGGAGATATAATTGTGTTAAAATGAAAGAAATTTTTAATAATTAGTTGGTTATTAGTTGTTAGTTGGTTTTCTAATTTGGCTTCTTTTAATTCTTACATTCTAAGCTGCTTTCGAATTTGACAAAGCATCAATTTTGTTGGAATATAATAATCACATGAGCTTCAATTTGGAGGGCCTCCTGTTTCAATCGAGACTATTGAAGAAGCTGATGAGCTTGCTTCTTGGCAGTAATGAAAAGGGGTTAGCAGTTGGTAATCGTGCTTTCAAGTTATCTTTACATCAGTTTGTTCAAGTTGCTAGTTGCTAAGGCCTTTTGTTCTCACAAATGGTATTTTTATGTGCTTCTGCAGCATCCGATTCGTTTTGTAGACCATTACCTCATTTAAACTCCACCCATTACATGTATTTGATTATGTCTTATTTTATAGTACATGAAAACTCAAAAAAGGGAAAAGGTACATCTAGACCCTTCATGTTTAGTTCAGGAGTCATCTAAGCCCTTGAAAGTTTTTTTTGGTCAAAAAATGCACTTAAAGTCAGCAAATTAAGTCATCTATATACATTTCAACATTACGGTGTTAACTTTGGTTAAAACTTTGATGACATGGAAAAATAGGACCCACAACTTCCTCTCTCCCTAGTCTTCTCTTACCTCCAAATAAATTTTAGAGTTTATTTGGTACAAATAAATTCCACAAAATTTTGTGAAATTCATTTGCAATTCCAAATGATGTGTGTTTGGTTTAAATAAATATATTGTAGAATTAATTTGCAACTTTATTTTTTAAAATTTATGGAATTGATTATAACTAGATCAAATTCTAACAAAATGATTGGAATTTCCAAATAAATTCTATAACTTTTAAGTGTATATTTTTAAATGACTAAAATATCCCTCCATATTTTTATTTTCAAAAATATCTTTCTATTTGAAAGGGAAATTTTGACCAAAATTAAAAATTAACTAGAATTCTAGATTTATACTAAACACATTATAATAAAATATGGAATTTATTTGAAATGAATTCCTTAAACCATTTGTTTGAACCAAATGCATTTCATTAATAAAAATTCATTTGGAAATGAATTCTATTTATAATTAATTTGAAAATGAAATCAATTTTTAGGTAAAATTAAACCAAACACTATGTTAGAGTTAAAGAATAAAAGTGTGGTGCTTACTCGTTTAAAAAAAAGAATTAAAAACCTATAACTTGATTGTATAAGACAAATTTGATATGCTTCTTGCACTCAGATGTGCCTGCTACCCTCTTCTTTTTCTCTAGTCACCAATCCACTTTTCTCTACAACTCTCTCATCAGATCTATCCCTCTTTTAACTTTTTCTTTTATTCTCTTTCTATTTCAAAATGAAAAACCTTCCAATTCAGACCATAAAGCCTACAATTTTTGAGGACCCAATTAATGAACCTAGTACTCTTCTCAAGATTCAAACTTAAGTTCTTCCATTTTAATCTAAAACCCTAATTTTTTTTTATTTAAAAACAAATAGTTGCAGCAGCAGTAATGCGATTACTACTTCAAGAAGCAGCTAAGGATAAAAATAAATGAATCAGAAACTGCAAGAAAAAGAGAACCGGTTACAGTCTCTTTCTTGTCCTTTTCCTTTTATTAATCATCAAACTAGGCTTTCAATTTCTAATGGAGTTGATTCTACCATCACGAGTGATGTGGGTTACAATCTGGTCATTGGTACTGAAAATGGATAAACCTGGTTATTTTTACTCAGGTTAATGATTTGATTTAATTTTGATTACCATTTTGAGTTTTAAATGTTGTTAAGAATTCTAAATTTTTTTGTCAATAATATGGCCAAAGTTATTATTAATTAAAGATTTCTAGATATTGTTGATTTGCATTAACCTGGTTCATTTAGAATTCTTGGGTTAAATCTTTCTTCAAATGAAATATTTTTAGCAAATTTTCATGAGACCTGAAAAGTAGAAACAAATAATGAAAATTAATATTGTTCATTTCTTTCAAAACTAGCAAAATTTACAATAATCAATATCTAAAACTCTAGCTAATAAAATTTCTTAAAATTTTGAGCAAAAATTATCATAAAATATAGTGTTTAAAGCATAAGGTGGTGGTTTCAGCGGTAGATGTGGTGGCCAATATTGTTGTTGAGCAAAGAGTCATGTTAGAGCAAAAAAATGTAAACGGTATAATATTGAGCAGCGCAACAGGAATATTGCGTCGCGCGATATATAAAATTATTAAAATAGCTCTCCAAAAATTATACTGTTTCTCTATAAAATGGAAGGCTAAATTTTTTTTTTCATGATGCGCCATGCAATTTATAGTTACCCAAATGTGAAAAGGGAAGTAATACTTATTGTGCATCAAAAACAATGAGTTTTAGCGATTGGGTAAGGGTAAATTTGGTTATGACCAAGGACAGTTCTATTGCTTAAAGGACAAACCAAAAGGAGGCTGTGGGTCTCACCTTCCATGTCATCAATATTTTAATGGAAATTTAACACTGTTATTTGAGGAGTATTCGAGTGACTTGATTTACTAACTCTAAGGGCATATTTCGAGCAAAAAAATTTTCAAGGGTTTAGGTGACTCCTGGAATAAACATAAAGGGGCTAAATGTACCTTTTTCTAATTTTAAAATTATCAAAATTTATAGAGCTGAAATGGTAGCTAAATATGCATAGATTGTTCCACTATAAAATGTAACATGACAAATATAGTTGATATTCATGTGCACTATCTAAAGAGCTTCAAAGTGAAATAAGAATCAGAATTATCATTATTCTGGACACATTTTTACATGTCTAATTGAGAAAATCAGAATCATCCACAAGTAAATTTTTTAACAAACAGAAGTTCACTTACAAAGCCTATAAAACTTAAATTTGAAGCAGAGATTGTCAATAATAAAATAGTAGCAATGCTCCATACTGACCTCAGCGTAGTAAAACCATACTCTACGCTAATATGGATTTATGTAAAGAACTGTAGCTATACCTAATAAAAATGTAATGTAAGCCACCCCAAAACTTATGTAGAAAATATCCATCTCCATGAACTCGTCATTTTTATTTTCCTCCATTGAAGTTGTTGCATCATTGGTGGAGAAGTTACATCGCAACTTTTTCGCAGTGGTAGTCCACAAAGCAAAGGATTTCCCTCATAGCTGCCCTGTTCGAATGTAGCAAATTGTGCAACTCTCTCTGGCGTCTTGCCTGATAAGTTATTGTGAGCTATACTGAAAATAGCTAGATAGTTTAGTTGAGTAAGCTGAGGAGGGATTTGTCCATCCAAATTATTGTAGGAAAGATCCAAAGACTCAACTGTGCTTAGATTCCAAAACGTTGAAGAGATTGGACCAACCAAACAATTGTGAGACAGATCTAAGTGAAAAGACTTCCAAATTGAAGAGGAATCTCGCCTAACAAGTTATTATTAGAGAGATCAATTCCAAAAAAATAGCAGAGGATCCTTGCTTCGTAATCATAGGATAAATACTTTACTGCAAACTCAAAAGATTGTTGAGGTTCTGCATTCCAAAATTGGAAAGTACTTGCTCATAAGCAAGGGAGAATATGACCAAGTATATTATTACTAGAAAGAAAAATCAAGCTTAATTTGTCCAATTTGTATAGCTTATATGGAATTGGGCCTTCTAAATTGTTATGAGCCAATGAAAGATAACTTAAGTAAAAAAGTGTACCAATCCATATTGGTATGCTTCTGCTAAAATTATTATGGCTAAAATCCAACAAAATGAGCCTTGAGCCATCATACAACGCATTCTCCAATGATCTTTCTAACTTATTCTTAGATAAATGAACTTCTTTTAATTGTGGATGGATAAATTTGGATGGTAATCTTCTAGAAAATTTATTTTTTGAAAGGTCTGAACATTCAAGAAAGGGTATGCTCCCTATCCCTGATGGGATATTGCTAGAGAGGTGGTTATCACTAATATCCAAAACTTCCAAAGAGCTTATATTGCCAAATGAAGAGGGAATGCTACCACTGAAACTATTTTGGGACATGTTTATAAACGTCAAGCTGGGAAAATATATTCCAATCTCCTTTGGAATGTAACTGTAGAAGTAATTTTCAGAGATATTCAAAGATTTCAAACTTAAGTGAGGATGAATTGGTAACTGTAGAGAACCTGAAAGTAAATTGTTAGCTAAGTAAAGACTCTCTAATTTTGTATTATTCTCTAACAACCAATGTGGAAATTGGCCCTCCATTTTAATATTTGAGAGATCAATAGATTGTAGATTTTTTTGATAATATAGGAACTTTGGAATTTCTCCAAAATTTCCATAACCATCCAACGACAGAGAGTCTAACTGAAATTTTGGGATTAAAGTATCAAATTCCTCTATATCTGCGTATATTTTGTTACCTCCACCATGTAGAAATATGAGCTTTGAATGATTGAAAAATGTAGAGAGTGAGATTGGAATGTGGAAAAGATTGTTGGAAAGGTCTAAGTATTGAAGAGATGTTAAGGTTGTAAGAGGAGATAAAGAGATGTTTCCGATAAGGTGATTAGAAGAGAGATCTAATATTTGAAGAGATGTTAGATTTACTAAACACATCGGTAAGCTCCCACAAAGATCATTGTAGTCCAAATCAAGCTCTTGAAGAAGTTTTAGCCGGCACAAATCTGAAAATTATTTATTTATGGTTAAAAAATTTAAAATTTAGCTGGCACATTTCTAAAATTCATATTGGTTTTCCTTGGTTTGCAATTATTGTGTCATTGAGTTGGCTACCAGACAATGATAAGGTCTTTAAAGAAGTCATCGATCCAATAGTTTGAAGAAAGCCACTCACGATTGTGGAATCATTCAAATATAAGTGTTCCAAATTCTTGAAATTGGTCCAACCTATTAAAATATGAAAATGGACAGATTATATAGAATAAAAAATTGTGGCAAAAATTCTAATTTTCATTGTCTTGAATTTGCCAAATATGAAATCTATGGACTTCTTCTTTATAGAATATAGATTAAAGACAATAACACCAAAACTTGAGAAAACATGTACTAAAAAAAAAGATGTATAATTGAGGTATTTACAAATGTTAAAAGCTTGGAAAGTACATGATTTATTCAATAGGAGTGCATCGCAATTAATATTTCATCAAATAAAAAAAGAATTTAAATAATTATAATTTCTTATAACCATAAATACAATTTTGTTTTTTATCGGTAAGAGTAGGGATGTAAATGAGTCGAACCGAACCGAGTTTTGATTAGCTTGGGCTTAGTTTATTAATAAATGAGTTGAGTATTCGTGAGCCTTTTAGTGTTCGCGAGCTGTTTATGAGATTAAACGAGCCTAAATAAACTAAAAAAAAATTAAAAATACAAAATATAAATATAAATTATTCATTAAAAAATTTAAAATAAATTATTTACTAAATAAGTTACTATAAAATTATGATTTTTTGTAATAATATATTTTTTAAATATTTAAATGAATAAAAATTTATATATTATATATCTAAAATTAAATTATTAATACATTAAAATTACGAGCCGACTCGTAAGCTATTATTCGAGATTGTTTACGAGTTTCACTAGCCGATTTTCGCATAATTTGAACTCGACTCATTTACGGCTTCTAATTACTGAGCTGAATGCCAAACTATTCACTCGCCGATGTTCAAATGTGCTGAATGCCAAACTATTCACGGCTTCTAATTACTTAAATTTCATTTAAAATAGAAAACTAAAATTAGGATAAAAAATGAAATTAGAAAAGGAGCATCACACAAGAAATTATACAATTTTTGACAGTAAGGATTTCCATGCTGCCAAAGACATGGCAGAGCAAATTCAACTTTTTAAAAAGTCATTTTTCAATCTTTAGTCTTTTATTTATTTGTGAAAAATTCCTGTCGTATTATAGATTGACATACTAACTATTAACAACATGTTCAACCCATTGGTAACTTTATGGAATAACTCTAATATATTTAATATGTATTTTAAAAGTTAAGATATTAATTTATTGAATTTGTTTGCTTAAGATAATTTATATGTAACATCCATGTCCTAGAACCGGATTCATTTTGAATTAATGATAATTAAGGAATATTTATCTGATTATATTAAATGAATAGTAATTAGAGTTAATCGTCAATTGTTTGAATGGATGATTAAGAGTTGATTGTTTGTATTTCAGTTGATATTTATTTGAGATTAACTATATGGTAT
>CATIWO010209665.1:0-12913 GCA_949673435.1 Macaranga tanarius
TTATTTTTTATTATAATGAATGTTTATATAATTTTCAACAGGTGAAATAATATAAAAAATTAATAATTTTCAACAGGTTAAATTCAAATATTTAATAAAAAACTAAAAATTTAATAAATTAATAAAAATATAATTACCGACGGAATCTAATCCGTCGATAATTCCGTCGCTAATTTACCGACGGATTTTCAAAATCCGTCGGTAAAAATTAGCGACGAGCATTTTGCCGACGGACCAGAATCCGTCGATAATGACGAAATCCGTCGGTAAAATCCTGTTTTCTAGTAGTACAATTTGAGCATAAGTATATGCATCTATATATGTTTTTTAGTTTTTAATCAAGTGTATGATTGAGATGTATATTAGTATCATCTACTACAAATTTCACATATTGAAATGTACAAGTTTATATTTTTATTTTCTAATATCTACTATATTTAATTAATTTTGAAATTAAAAAAATTTAATTTGGATATATAAAGATGTTCCGTCAAGTTGCACTAATTTATTATGTCTAAGAACACCTTCATAATCGGATAAAAAAAAAAAAAAAGTATACTTTTTCATAAGAAAATATTTTGCCGTCTTATTTATGGTGAAATTTTTTTATGATATTATTTTTATTTTTAGTGGATTTATTTTATTTTTCAAATTTAATAGTTTAAATTACGAATATATATTGCTTTGAAAAGAAAATAGTTTAAAGTGAATTTATTGTCGGTTCACATCATGGCGGGACTTGCATGAAATATATCATGATCAACCACGTAAATATGTCAATCTTATGTCGATTCCATTATTATCAAATATCCGAATGCATTATGATATAATAAGCATGAATGGTGTCTAATAACAGTGAAGAGTAGTCAAATAGTAACTCCTCTCTAAGGATATCCTGAAATAGGGTTTAAATTCTACTATCGACAATTTAAAAGGGAATGACTGTCTTCTTTTATACAATCCATCGATATTTAGGTTATATGACCTCTCCGTTAACTAAAAAAATTGGTTGTCTAATAGCAAGTAATTACATACTCTTCGTATCCTTTTCCAAATCCTTGCAAATCCAATTGTTTTTACTGTACATGAAAAAAGGTTGATTGAAGTGCAATTTATTGCATTTGCTAAATAGATTTTACAAGAAATATAGAAGGAGATTCTTTTTATTTATTTCCAATATGTATTACATTTTTATTAGATTTGTAACAAATATTTTGATTAGTTATAATATTAATAATATTTGTCATTTCTTCATTCAAGCATAAATCACTCACACTATAGACATCATTCATCTAAAACCGTGTTTTGAATAGTTAATGTGAGAATGTTAATTGTTAGTGTTAGTAAGAAATTTTTTTTAAAAATTTTATTCATGAATACAGGACGTTATAAATGTGTGTCCCATCTGAAAAACTAAAAATTAAATCTTTAACATTACGACATATCAAATCTTTAAATTCAAGATCAAAGGTGCCTCGACCTGATTCACCCATCATAAATGAACAATAAAATAATGGTAATTTTTTTTTATCAAATAGCATAATGGTAATTTCATTACATGGGTTAGCAACAAATGCATTTACACAATGATGTGATCCGAGATGATAAGTGATATGATAGGCTACATATTTATTTGAAGGGGCAGACCCTGAAATACATTGTATTTACAAAATGTCATTTTCTTCAGTATCATAATTTTCATATACATATAGGGACCACATGCATATGCAGAAATCAAATCTAGTTTCCCTTGTGCAACTTTGATGGGATTGAACTTGGAAGGAGAATTAAAGCCAAAACTAACATATAAACAGAAAGCTGAAAACAAAAGATTGAGAGAGACTCTTTTTTTTTTTTTTTTTTTTTTTGAATCATTATGATGTTTGATTATCAGAATCATTATTAGTGGGTTCTGGCTCTGGGATCATTTTCTGGATCATTTCAGTTGTTTCTTCCTCAGTTATCCTGTCATCTTTGCTTCTGGATTGAGCATACACCTCAAAGAACTCCTTGTTTTCTTTCTCTAATTCATTCCACACTGCATATGTACATACAGATCATAATACTATTCATTCAGATATATAGAAAGAGCATTCTCAGTCGTGTCTACACGTGCATGCATGTGTACGTGTGCGCGATTGTGTATTTCTTTTCATCTAAATCTTCTAAGAATAAGGCGAAAATTATTCAACCCGCATTTTTGTGTTGGCGAGTTGGTTGTAATAACATAAAAGTAAGATTGTGGATAGGCTCTTTCAAGAAACTTGATCTTGTATTGAATTTAAATATTGCAATTTATTTACTGAATATGATTAAGAAAAAGAAAAGTAGGCATGCATAGGTTGAAAAGCATAGATTTTTATCAGCCAAGATTAGGGTAGTTTAGGTTTCTCAATGATTTTAAAAGTGATAATAGATGAAATAATATATTAGAGTTCAAACCCATAGTAGAACATGAATTATTGAACTTGAAAAGGAATTTTTTTTTGTTAGTATTTTGTTACATGTGTAGACTACTGTATATAGAAGAAAAATTAATAAAATATGAACTCTATTTTTTTTCATGTTGTACTCTGTGTGTATGTGTGGGGGTCACTACTACCAATCGATAAATAGATCTAATACGTGAATTGTTTTGATAACAGCAAATATGCACTTTATATCAAAATCCAAGGGATCTCAAATTCCATGTTTTAAGCTGGCCCGCCCTAGCTGTCTAACCCTTGTTGCCTCGATGAAATTCAGCATCTTTCGAAGTCAAAAATTAATTAAGACTTGGAGATCAAGAAAATAAAAATTAATTTCAAGGAGTTCAAGAAACAAACCAGTAGAGGTGATGACAGGGGTGATGTTTGCATGTTTTGAGAGAGCCTCCATGCACTCTTCTTTAGTCATGTTAAAAATCAGGCACTTCTCAATAAGATGCTGCACCTATTATAATAATAAACAAGTCAATGCCCATGTAGCCATGAACAACAAATCAAAAAGAACCACAAACATAAAAATAAACAAGTCAACAGAACATGATTGAAAGGATCAAAACATAATGATCACTCAAAACAAAGATGATTTCTTGCAGACTCTAACCATGTGTATATATGAAGCAGAAGAGTCACCCATAATATATCTAAAGACCCAAAAACAAAACCAGAATTGTGTAGGCAAAACTTATCAAAAAGTAGAATGAAACATATGATTGGAGAGTTGAATTGAGTTGGTGCAGTATATGATGAAATGAAGCATACGAGAGACAGGAGTGTGGTTATATAATAAGGGCAAGACAATAGCAACTAAAGTGATCGAGTGGTGGGGGGTGAGATCGATGGGTCCATAAGTCCCACGTGGGAGATGGATGATAATTGGTTGGGAGAGGATTAGAGGAGATTTGTAAAGGACTGTTTCTTTGTCATGAAGTTGTAGGATTTGAGATTACGTAGCCCCCCTCCACGTGATTAATGGGTCCTTTCTCCTCTAGAAATTCTCTAAAAACAGACAAATACATCACTAATAAACAACAGTAGCAAAAATGATCATCATCTGCAATCCTATTGAAAATTCACAACAACAATCATCAAGAGTGCACGAAAAGAGTGTTTTATTAGCCAGGGTGCATGTACTAATGAATTCGATAGTGAATCTTATGATTATCATAGAGGGTAAAGATTCACATTTCGCGACGTGCATAGTGTGTCGTGACTCACTTAAATTTACCGTTCTGGATAGAATAATAAATTTATACGGCCGTGACGTACTGTGCACGTTGCAGACCACAACATATATCAGTATCCTATTATATATTGACTTCTCTCCAAAGGTATTTATGAGATGTGAAATTCAAAATTTTCATCATTTGTTTATGGAATTAATTTTTAAAAAATTTAAGAAGAAAATTTGCCTATTATTGTACAATCTATTAATACTTAAATTATTTGACCTTGTTATTAATAATAATAATAAAAAAAACTTCTATACGAATTCCTAATGATTATTCAGAAATAAAACTGATAATTAAAGCATGGTAACTTTACCATACACCCAGTCAAAATGAGCAGTCATCGTATTATATACTACCAAAAATAAAATAAACTTGTAATACATGACTCAGTATATAAAGTGGATCTCATAAGACTAACTAAATATATATGGGAATAGGAATTGAATTTAAAATCTCTCCCCAGAACCAAAATACTTTTACATTTGAGTTAGACGTGAAGTGTGCTTTTGGCATATTTTAACAATTTCACATATGTTGACATGCACGATAATGATATTTTTGTCAATTATTTATGATTTTAATAGATGGAACTAAAGAAATTTCCTTTCCAAAGAATATTTAGAGTTTTATGCGAAAAAGTTGCCCATACCGTGGATCGTGACATTCAGCAATGAGTGGCACAGGTCTTAATTTTTGTTGATTAATAAAATTTCTTAATTTTCTCATAATTTTAGTTCTTGATTGAATTCGACTTTTAATACCTATTATTTTAGTGTTCGTGTGAATCGACTGAACATTAATTTCTTCTAGTATTGGTGTACGAATCAATAGATCTCAATTTATACATAAATTTTCGCTGCGTCACTATAGCTATACAAATCACAACTAATCTCAATGGAGTCAAATAGATCCGTAAAAAGAGAAAAAATAGAAGGCTCGAACTCGAGGATGACTCTACTCTTCCATTATTACATAATAGTTTTTGGCTTTTTCCTGAGTTGTAGTGAACTGATACTCATCACATGAACATGGTTGACAGCGCATCGTATCTGTATATACCTGCAAAAACTGTTGTAATATCATCAGAATCATAGTCACTTCAGCTGAGCTAGCATTTAAACTTAAAGAAAAAAAAATACCAAGTTTAGCACATCAGAATCTTTTAAGAAAATATAATGAAAAGATCAGAGGAACAAGTTTCAAAATAATCTCTCTGTTTAACACGTAATCTAGCATTTTTGCTCCCTTCAAATGTTAAAAAAAAAATACAAAAAACAAAAAAGAAATTCTTGACAGGTTGGTCCTTTTTTGTATCTTATGGCTCATCACCTATATATATATATATATATATATATATTCCCACTCGAAAAAAGTATAGAAATAATTGAGGTCTCTACGGCACAATAAACCAAACAAGAATTGACCGAACATGCAAGAAAGAAATTGTTTGCTTCAAAGATTTTTTTCATCTCAACACTCTCTAGCTGAGATTTAATTCCACTTCAGTGTCTGCGTAAAGGTATAATAAGTGACTCACTGGTAAAAACCAAAAAACAAAAAAATGGAATATATTTCTTGTGATCTGAGTACAGCTGCAAGCTTAAAATGAGGTTTGAATATCATCATATGCTTTCCTAATTCTTTGCCATAACTGGGCATGAGAGAATTTTCTACAGCTTATTTTAGTTGTTTGATCACATGTAGATAACTACCACTAAAATAAAAAGGTTTGTGGGCTGAACATGTAAGTTCCCCAACAATCACGGAAAGTTGATTTAATTGCATGAACACTGCATGATGTAAGAAGTGCATTGTTGACTCTGTGATTTGAACATGTATGTATAGTACATACATTTGCCATGTTAACAACATTAGACTTTTTTTTTTTTTTTTTTATCTGAACCATTAGTATTTAAAGTCATTTGATTTTGAATCTAATTCGACAAGATCATAAAGTAAAAAAGCTTTCCCAAAGAATATTTGATACAATTATAGATGAACTTGATGACATGCCATATACTGATTGGTTTAAACTAGGTTCTTAATAAGAGCAACATATTTTTCAAGTGGATAATTGACATAGCGGAAGGTATAGAAATAAGGATAACTATCATAAACTGTTAAATCACGTGCGATTGCCAATAGGTGATCTTCCAAAACCTGTTAAGGCCTAAAACTACCAGGAATTAGGCATCAATTTCGTTGATTCACAAAGAAATGCCGAAAATTGGGAAAACAAAGTAATTTTATTAATCACCAAAAATTGTTCCCATTGTTCTGAAACTTATATATTTATAGGGTGGCACAAGTTTAACAACCCTTAATTAACTAGGAAAGAAAATAAAAATATTCTTAACTAAGGAAGGAAATCAAATCCTAACTAAATGGTAGAAAATCAAATCCTAGCTAGGAAATAAAATCAACAACAAATAGTAACAAAAATAAACTAAAGTAGGAAATCAAATCCTAACCAAATTATATGAAATCAAATCCTAGTTATGAAAAGAAAATCAACAATAAAAATAGTAATAAAAAATTAAATCAATTATGTCCTTTTAAAGTCCCATCGTTCTAAAATTGCAGAGCAATTTGATCTGCATCATTCTTTCCAGGGCAGAGAAAATTCGACCTCGAATTGCCAGCTGAATCATCATCAGAAGAATCATCATGAAAAGGAATCAAGTGCTTCACATTAAACACATCAGTTGTACGAACATGGCTAGGCAGCTAAAGGCGATAAGCATTGGGATTAATCTTCTCCACAATCTCTACAGGTCCAATCTTCTTAGCAGACAGCTTGTTGTACTCTCCAGCTGGAAAACAGTCCTTAGTGATGACTGCCCACACAAAATCTCCCACTTGGAACTCCATATGCCTATGTTTTTTTTATCTGCATCTTGCTTGTACTTGGCATTTGAACGAGATAGAATTTCATGAACTGTCTTGTGAACCTTCGTAAGCATATGACAAGATCAGCTGCTTTTCCATGAACCTTAGTCCTGCTTGGCAATATTATCAAATCTAGTGGACCTCGAGGCTAAGCCGAATAAACTACCTGAAATGGACTAAAACCAGTACTACAGTTCACTGCATGGTTATGAGCAAACTCAGTTTGACACAACCTTTGATCCCAGCTCTTGACATGATCTCCAGCCAAACAACGAAGCAAATTACCAAGTGACCTATTCACAACCTCAGTTTGCACATCTGCCTGAGGATGATAGGCACTGCTAAAATTCAACCGCGTGTTGACCATCTTCCACAAGCTACGCCAGAAATGACTAAGAAAATGTGTGTCTCTGTCAGAGACAACAGATGCAGGTAAACCATGGAGACGGTACACATCACAAAAAAATAATTGGGCCACATTAACAGCATCAGTAGTTTTCTTGCAAGGAATGAAGTGAACCATCTTAGAGAAGCGATCGACAACAATAAAGATGGAATCATTACCTCTCTGCATATAAGGTAGCTCCAATACAAAATCCATACTGATATCTTCCCAGGGCCGAGACGGAACGGGTAAAGGCATGTATAATCTTGCATTAGTGGCAGAACCCTTAGACACCTGACAAATCCTGCACCTTTGCACGTACTTCTCCACCTCCTTGTGCATGCTAGGCCAAAAATAAGATGACTGTACTAACTGTAAGGTTCTATCTCTACCAACATGACCCTCACTATGAAGCTCCTGAATAATTTGTAACCGTAAACTACAATCTGGAATACATAGTTAATTTCCTCTAAATATAAACCCATCATGTAACAAGAAATCTGATTTCTCCCCAGCCAGCACATCTTGTATAATCATGGAGAAATAAGGATCAGTAGTAAGCAAATCACGAAAGGAATCAAAACCAGGAACCTCAACATGCATGGTAACCAGCAAACTACTCATGTGGCTCAAGGCATCTGCTATACGATTAGTTACACCTGCCTTATGTCTCACTACATAGGTGAATTTCTCTAGGTAAGCAACCCACCTTGTATGTCTGGGGGACACCTTATCATATCTATACAAATGTCTTAACGAGTCATGATCAGTAAATAATATGAATTCCCTATGAAACAGATAATGTCGCCAATGTTTTATAGCCTGCACAACAGCATAAAACTCAACATCATATGTATTGTATCTGCTCTTGGCGCCTGACAATTTCTCACTAAAGTATGCCACATGTATACTATTCTGACTTAGTACTGCCCCAATGCCAACCTTAGAAGTGTCAGTATACAACTCGAATTGCTGCGCAAAGTCTGGCAATACTAAAATGGGTGCAGTGGTAAAGCGTTCCTTAATCAATTAGAATGCTGCCTCTACCTTATCAGTCCATAAAAATTTTCTCCCTTTCATGCAATCCGTGATCGGTACCATAATGTTACTGAAATGAGAGATAAAATGCCTGTAAAAGGAAGTAATTCCATAGAAATTCCTAACTTCAGTAATCATTTGAGGCATTGGCCAATGTTTCACTGCCTCAACCTTAGCCTCATCCACCTGTAAACCGTCCCCTGAAATAACATACTCTAAAAATAGCACATTCGGAGTCATGAACATACACTTCTTCTGAGCTGCATAAAACTGTTCCATGCAAAGCACACCTAAAACTTCCCTTACATGCTGCAGATGCTCATCATGGTTAGTGCCATAAATCAAAATGTCATCAAAATATACTACCACGAATCTACTAATAAAAGGTCGCAACAGCTGATTCATCATACACATGAATGTGTTAGGGGAATTAGACAACCCAAAGGGCATCACTAACCACCTATACAACCCTTCACATATTTTGAAAGCTATCTTCCACTCATCTCCAGCCCTAACTCAAATTTGATAGTAACCACTCTTTAAATCAGGCTTAGTAAACACACTATCCCAACTAAGCTGGTCTAACAAATTATCCAAGTGAGGAATAGGGAATCTGTACCTGACAGTTATTCTATTAATGGCCCTACTATCTACACACATACGCTAAGAACCATCTTTTTTAGGTGTCAGCAAAGCTGGTACTGCACACGAACTCATGCTCTCTATAATGTGCCCCTTGGCTAATAACTCCTCAACCTGTCTGTGCAACTCCTCATGCTCCCTAGGACTCATCCTGTAATACGGCCTATTAGGTAGAGCTGCACCTAGTACCGAGTCTATATGGTGTTGTATGTCACGCAATAGTACCACTACATTGGGAACTACTACAAAATCCACAACCTCTTTCCTAATCAGCATAAAGACTATCTCCGACTCCTGCAATTCCTTATCAAATTGAGCTAAAGATAATACATTAGTGCTAGTCCCTGCAACTATGGATTTATCAATTGGTTTGCTAGGAAGCAAAACAACCTTAACTCTATCAACCAAAAACCTATATGTATTTGACCGTCCATCATGTATAACTTTTCTGTCATACTGCCACAGCCTACCTAACAGTAAATGGCACGCATCCATGGTAACCACATCACACCAAACATCATCCTTATATTTAGCACCAATAGAAAAGAATACAAGAGCACGTTTAAAAACTATTACCTCACCCCCCTTCTTAAGCCAGGCAAGCTTGTAAGGCTTGGCATATTTTTCGGTCTTGATATTCAGCTTCTGCACCGCCTCCTCTGAAACTATATTCTCACAACTTCCCGCCTCAATCATAAAATGACACACTTTGCCTAAGATGGTATAGGTAGATTAGAAGATGTTACTCCTTAACCAGTTATCATTTGTAGCTGATTTAGGTGTCAAGCACGACCTTCTAACAACCAGTGCAACCCCTACATCGCCAGCAACAATCTCCTCCTCATCTGGTTGCTCATCATTAAAAACTAATTGTGCCTCAATTACTGCATCATCATCATCATTACTCTCATTAATTTCAGCAAACAGCACCCTATTGCCAGCCTTTTTACATTCAGACTGCATGTCCAGGTTCACCATAAGCAAAACACTTTATGGTAATGCTGCTAGCGCCTTTGCTAAACTGATTTTCCTTGCCGAACTGGTTTCCATTGCCGAACTGATTTCCATTGTCAAACTGATTTCCAGCCGCCTTACTGCCACCACTACCTACATTGGTGTTACTAGCTGTACTAAACCCACTACCACTTGTTCGACGTGCCTGCTTCTCCACCATTAAGGCTCTTTGGTGAGCTTCTGAAGTAGACATAGGATCAAATAAATTGAGAGTATCCTATAACTGAACTCTCAACCCACCAATATATCACACCACTAATTGCTCCTCCGTCTCCTGGATCTCGCTTCTGGCCATCAGCTGATAAAACTCAGTGGTATAATCATCCATTGATCTCGTGTCTTGCTTCAAATTTTGTAGGCACTGGTACAAAATTCGCTGGTAATTATATGGCAGGAATGTAGCTCGTAAGTATTTCTTCATCTTTTCCTATGAAGAGATTTTTGACTTACCTAACCTAGTACGAGTTAATTTCAATTGCTGCCCCCATGTTGTAGCTCTCCCGCGCAGCCTAGTTGCCACTAAAGGTACTTGTTTATCCTCTGACACTACTTTGAACTCTAAAATCTCCTCAACAGTCGCTAGCCAATCAAGGAACTCTTCAGCCTGAAGACTACCATGAAATTCTGGTATCTCAGTTCACATACCAGTCTCCCACCACCTTCTATCCTCCTCTGCTGAAGCCCTCTGCCGCCTATGATGGGCCTGCAAAATGTTGTCATAGTATTCGTCCTCTTCTTCCCTATATACATCGCCAATCCAATCTCCCTGCCTGTGTGGATGTCGTGCCTCAGGCGTGTTTCTCCTATTCTGATTTCCTAGCATAGCTGCCATCCTTTCTATCATCTGTTCCATCATCTATTCGAATCTCTCATCCAGCCGCTGATTGATTTACTGTTCCATCTCGCGCTCGTAAATATCTTTGATGCGTTACTGTCTCTTGGGCGGCATGACCCGCTCTGATACCAACTGACGTAGCGGAAGGTATAGAAACAAAGATAACTATCATGAACTGTTGAATCGCGCACGATTGCCAATAGGTGATCTTCCAAAACGTGTTGAGTCCTAAGACTACTAGAAATTAGGCATCAATTTCATTGATTCACAAAGGAATGCCGAAAATTGGGAAAACAAATGAATTTTATTAATCACCAAAAATTGTCCCCATTGTTCTGAGACTTACATATTTATAAGGTGGCACAAACCTACCAACCCTTAATTAACTAGGAAAGAAAATAAAAATATTCTTAACTAAGGAAGGAAATCAAATCTCAACTAAATGGTAGAAAATCAAAACCTAGTTAGGAAATAAAATCAACAAAAAATAGTAATAAAAATAAACTAAAGTAGGAAATCAAATACTAACCAAATTATAGGAAATCAAATCCTAGTTAGGAAAAGAAAATCAACAATAAAAATAGTAATAAAAAAATTAAATCAATTATGCCCTTTCAAAGTTCCATTGTTCTAAAAATTGCTCTGCAATTTGATATGCATCAATAATTCTGGCATCGCAACTTGCTATGCTACTGTGCATCGCAACTTGCGACATAATGACAACATTACCTTTTAAAAAAAAAAACAAAAAAATAAAATACCCTGTATCATGGAGAATTTCTTCTTTCTTTTTTTTTTCGACGCCAGTCGTGCTTTTCAAGTTTTAACCTAGTACTTGTATTCTTCCACTTAGCCCTCGGTGATTTTTGGCTCCAATATATGTTGCATTATCAGACAAGACTACTCAAATGCGTAAATATACTACAGATGGGTCAATTATAGTTATTGCCCACGTGAAACACAAGTAAACAATGACTAGTCGTTCACCAAGTTGGCAGGCAAACATGTCCCCATCAATCTTAGTCAGCTCAAGAAACGTCTTAGATGTTGAATTTTTTACATTATAAATGTGAGGGAAAAAATGAATTCTTTAATTATTTATAGAAATTTACAGTTAAGACAAACTCTTGTCGGCTAAATTTTTCACCCCGAGAGGAATTTGCGAACCCATTGGCTCAATACCAGGACCACTTGCGTAACTAACAGGGGTTGAATATAAAGATTAGTATTCTCAGATGGGGAAATTGTAGAATTTTCAAGTTTAATCTCCACGGTCACCATTATTAATATTGGTGGAAGTTTACCACTTTTACGATGAATGTTAAAAAGATGGTTATATGTATTGCGTACATACAGCTCATTGAGCCTCCATAAGAAGATAAGAAATAACATTTTCCAGGTTGCAATTTTAATAGTGAACAAAACTAGTAGTATCCGATTCAATTCAATTAGTCAGAGTTCTTAAAACTATCATGTACTAGAAATGAATCTAATATATCATGGAAGTATTAGAAATTAGAATGCAATAACTTTTTTCTCTATAACAAATTATCAATTTCCAATATGCAAATTCAGGAAATTACAGTTTATGAAAGCAATATTGACTAGTGTATCCACATTTTATCCATGGACACCATTATAGGTTGAGATTAACAATGCATCAAGAGTGGATTTGTACGTAATACACCCACAATATATAGGAAAGAATTTTTTTGTGCTATTTATCATATTATGAGGACCTAAATATTCCTTGTTACACAGTCCACATCCACTGGTAACGAGGATGTGCTTATCCAAAACCCTGTGGCAGAATTATTAAGCTCCACAACAAAGGCCAAATCAATTTTTTTCTTTTCTAAAGCTAACAGTTACGCACAAAAAGCGGGTTGTATAATTGATGGGAAACAAAACTATTAGGAATATTTGGAAAGCAATCCAAATTAAGTCAAGGCAATTAAGGTAGAACTAGAAGGATCACCTCTACTAAGGGGTTGAACTATGGAGATAGCTTATTTAATCAACAAGACCTGATAAGGATTCACATTTGCAGTACTATGGCCACTTAATATCTGATGGGCTATTTACCAAAATATGGTCCAAAATTTCATAAATTCTATTTTTGTGGTTGTTTTTAAAAAAATTTCATTTTTGTGGTTCAGGTTGACTTTTGTCAGTTTGGAAAAATCCATTTCGCCTGTGTGACAGGCGAAATAGCAAGAGGACAAAATTTTGGTCAGATATTTTGCCTGTAACACAGGCGAAATGCTTTTTTTTTTTTTTGTACAAGGTATTTTACCAGTGCTACTGGCGAAATGCCTTGTGCATGTTTTTTTTTTTTTTTTGGACAAGGCATTTCGGAAAAAAAAATATATGGTATTTTGGAAAAAAAATACCA
>CATIWO010209690.1:0-23528 GCA_949673435.1 Macaranga tanarius
AAGCCCTCAATTTCCCTCTTCTTCTTCTTCTCTATCACTTTCTCTACACAACACTTCCACACTCACACATATATACACTCACTAATCTACACCAATCAAAACTTGCCAAAAGCCCCCTCAAAAGTCTTCCTAATATTTAATGCCCCAACTAACTATTAAATACATATTTATCACTTAACTCACTAATATAATTATAATATAATAATATATACAAATATCACACTTCATCTCTACACACCCTCAAATAACTTGGATTATTACACAATAATCCTCAACTTTCTAATGTGACAAAAAGGTCCAAACTTAACTTACAAGTACACCCCTCTCTACCAATATGCACATGCCAAACCCAAATGCAACTCATGACTCTATTCCACATGTCATAAAAAAATACATACATGAACAGGAGTTCCGAAACGGGTGTTACAATTTTTCCCTCCTTATAAAAATTTTGTCCTCGAAATTTATTACTCACCACTTCCGAAAAATAGATACGGATACTACAATCTTATTTGCTCTTCCACTTCTCATCATGCAACTCGAAGAAATATTTTCTCACCCACTTCATATTCCATTTCCCTCATGTGTTGGTCTGCATAGCTTCTCTTGTGCTACTTTGAATTCACTTCTAATTAGTTTTACTTTATCTATTGTGTCTTGTAACCAATAGTCTTTACTGGTTCTTCATCATAACTTAAACCGTCGGTAATTTCTACTTCTTAATTCTTTTAAGTATGTATGTAGGGTCAGATCGATATCTCTTGAACATACTCACATTAAAAACATCATGAATCTGGCCATTTCAGGTGGAAATACTAACCTATAAACTAATGGACCAATTCTTTCAAGAATTTCATATGGCCCAATATATCAAAACTCAACTTGCCCTTTTTGTTTCCCTTGCATTCTTACCAAACACGATGGATGGAGAAACTCTATGTATTTTATGATTTATAAAATCATAGCTCTGATTTTTCTGTAACAACGTATTTCAATTCCTCACATTATTTTTCATCCTTTTCATTTAACACTGTTAGTAAAGGCAGTTTCCCTATCATAATTTGATCTTCCACTTTCATGTCATAATTTTCTTGTAGATTTTCTTTAGTGATAGCCACTATTAGGAAAACTTTTGCCAACAATACTCACTGAACACTTCTAAAGATGAATGTACTTCAATCCTTGATTCTTCATGAGCATTAAATATAATTTCTTCATATTCATTATCTTCAATTCTTTATTAAAACAAGAGCAATAATAACAACCTTAAATTATAAATCGAGTATTTTTTCTCATGAAATCAAAACTATACAATATGCAATTTATTACCATCCTATAGTACCGTCACACATATTCTATTTCTTACCTTGAATTTCTGGTAGAACCCATTATCTTCTATTCCCGATTGATACAACAGGTATAAGAGTAGCAATATATGCTTCTTCTAATTTTCCAAAATTTCGTTGGAAAGCTCTAGTTCACTTTCTTCATAATTATATGCCAAGAAAAATATTTGCTGCCATACCATTCCCATTTTTGCTAAATTTAACACACTTTTGTCATAAAATAGTTCAAAATATTTCTCATATTTTTTTATGCTTGATAAATGAATAAAATATTATCTATAAGGACAATCACAAGTGATGCAAATACTATCAAATTTTTTTTATTCATTAAGGCCATAACCGCAACTGGTGTACCAATCAATCCATTTCTAGCTTTGAATACTGATTCAAATATAAAATATTCAATCATTTAAAGTTGCTAAAATCTCGGTCTCGAGTCTATTTCTAAAAGTACTATAACATCCCTCAACTAATCAAGCAACCCTTTCATTTTTCAATCACGAAAAATCATTCTTCATTGACATACTGTTTAATTTCTTGCATCTTTTCCTCTCATAGGCTGAATCGATGCCCCATACGATGAATTTTTCAGTCTGACAACCTGCCTTTTTCAATTCTTCGAGTTCCATTAATATGTAAAAAAAATAATCAATTTTGATGTAGCCTTTCAAAATAATTCTATTTCAATTATGCTTTTCAATACAGTAGTAATTTCGGTATTCCTTTTCAAACATATTAGGAAATTCCTTGATTGTAAGTACGTCCATTATTCTTGAACTAATCTTCATTAATTCCTCAATATTGGCTAAATAATTTTCATGATCAATTCAAATCATATAAAAAACAATCGGGGTTGAAACCAAATAATCTTGCATAGTTTTCATTCACCAATCATCAACATGTACCCACATACTATCATCTTATTTGTTAGGCTAAATTAACACATCCCCATAGTAGATGACTCACTATATCAAATTGTCCTTTTTCAATTCTTTAACTCTATTAATATTATTCTGTATGGTGCAATCAATTCCAAATACCACCCTTGAAATAATATAGATTTAAAGTCGGCTTCTAAGAATAATCTCATACTTCTCTTCAGTCACAAATTTAAAAATTCTTCAATTATTAGTTCTCTCATTACCCTTGAATTGGCTTTTGTTGAATCTCAATATCATCTAAATAATCTTCGTACCCATCTTCAATCACAATGATATAATTACAACTGAAATCAACTAACGTACACAATCCCTCTTGTAATTATTGTCTCTATTTTTCTCTGTCTTAAAAATATTCATATATACCTTCTTCACATGCCAAATTGCAATAATATATTTGTTTCATACTCAATCTGTTCTTGAAATACTGCTAATCTTCTTCCCAATTCAACAATTATTGAAGTCTATCTATCAATTATACCGTCTTACTATTTGAAATAAAATCCCCTTGCCAAATTCATTGTCACAGCATTCCGACAGACATTGAAATGCATATACCATGTTCTTATTAATATAAGTATGTCATATGTACATAATGCATACTCATATAAATGATCTTAAAAATTCAAAATCAAAGGGTACCATATGCAACATAATAAAATATACTCATATTCTTATCTGGTGTGGAAAAAGCTTATGACTGAGCGATAGCATATGCTCCTTCTTGATTCTAAGGTTATTGATTGGCTTTAATTTATGTTAAAATATCAGCTCCCCTTTCTTTTACTATTTCTGCCTCTGCCCAGGTTAACACTGTCTTAAAACATCTTCTTTCTTATACCGCTTCGTTCAATTAGCTGAGATCTTTCAATAGTTTTCTTCAATGGACTATCTGTGGAGGAATGCCCTTTCGATGATTAAATCTTTTAAAGTCTCTATCATATGTTCTTCCCATTGATCGATTAATATGCCTTACTATTGGCAAGTCTACTAGCTTCCCCTTCTTTAATAGCTTCCCCATCACACCATGCAATTTTCACTGTATCTCCGTAAGTTAATGGTTTGATTTTATTCTCTCTCTCTAATTCTTAAATGCACTTTTTTCTCAAGTCTTCTTTACTTTATCACCATAATTGTTATCTCGTCAAAAACATACTTTGACAATTTTCTAAACTGCATTTTATAATCAACCACAAATAAATCATTTGGCCTCGATCAACTCAAGAATTCAATCTTCTTATAATCTACATATACCTCTTAAATATATTTCTCTGTAAATATTTTCAAACGAATCCATCCCAGTCATAATCATCATTACATTCTCACTTTTCTATTTTCTGTAACCATTCCTCTACTATAACAGGATCATTAACATCCGTGAAAACCTTTACACCTTGCTCTATTATCTTTTCATAGTCCTTATCATTAAATCATATCTCTAATAAATAAGAGTATGCAACTTATTGAGAGGGAGATTGTAAATAAATAAAAAAAAATAAACACTCAAACTCATATAATGCATGCATACGCACTTGCCTATGTGCAATTCAAACAACTCTTTCGAGGTGCTTGGTGCTCTTTCACCCAGGGATATACAATACACATCGTTACACATCATCTCTGACTCATGCATGATATGTTAATGAATGCAACATGTACTCATGTCCCAAGAGAATCTAATCCCTGCTCTGATACCACTAAATGTGAGACCCGCAATACGTGGCCTCAAACCCATCGCAACACGTGTTCCAATTAGAAAGAAAATAAAATTCCTTCAAGAACACAACTACATGCCATGCACCTTCATAGTCATCACACAAACCATATAGATATGTAATACACAACAATATCAAATCCAACCACAAAATACAAACTTATACGAATATAGCTTAAAACCAATGGAGTATAAACTTTATGAACAATATATACAAGCCAAGTTGAAAAATTCATTTATAAACCATTAAAAACTCTTTATTTATGAGTCTAGTTTCATTTCCAACTTGAATCACTCAATTTAGAAATGTACAAAATTAGTTATGAGGTTTTGAACACTTAAAGGTCATGCATGGCAAATTACAATCAATATGAGTAATAAAATGTCCGGCCATTTTTGACAACTACAAAGGTAGATTTTGGAAATTCTTCAAACATAAAAGTTGTAAAAGACTCTTTAAAGTTTTCGTATCATGAAACCACGCCTCATTTAGAGGTCTGTAGCTCAAGTTATGGTCAAAATACAAAGACCAATATGTACTGAAGGAAGCAGACTCGGCACGCCGTGCTGAGTCGGCACCGAGTGGCTCTGTGCCGAGTTGGCACCGAGTGCCACAAAACCCCGACTGACCTTGTTGCACTCTTTCGGCCATAACTCCCGCTACCGAATTTGGATTTGAGTGATTCAAAAAGATACGGAAAGCTAACTCAGAGAGCTACGATTTTTATGGAGACATCTGGGCTGAATTCATTTATATGAATTAACTAAAATGCCCTTAAAATAGGTTATGATGTCAAAACAACACTTGTTTGCATACTTCATAACATAATCTTAACACAATATATATACAATATTTAAATAACCAACACTTGTTTGCATACTTCATAACATAATCTTAACACAATATATATATAATATTTACATAATCAAATGTTCATCAAATCAACCAAAATGATATGCAATGGTGCATGATAAATGAGAATGAAAGTTGATTCACTAAGCATACCTCGAGCCTCCAGAAGTCATAAGCTAATCAAGCTCCAAGCTCTTAATAACTATCTCCTGAAAAATAGTTGTAAATGGGTGAGCTTGTGACTCAATAAGTAATTACTAATATAACAATATATACATCACTTTTCAATAACTAATTAAATGATATATATATATATATATATATATATATATATATATATATATATAACAAGTCTTACTTGTTTATATATATATATATATATATATATAACAAGTCTTACTTGTTTAAGTTACACAAATAATCATGCTTTCCATCTCAACAAAACAATAATCACTTAATATTTATATTCATGATATACACCCATTTCATAAAACATATATATATCATATACCCATGGTATATAACTTTTAACTCATATATAACATATTGCTCATACATAACACTTCCTATAAATATCACAGCACATACCAAAATGCACACCACATCTCAATTAGATGAACATTCATATCTCATTTTATGATTCTAAAATTCATTCATTAAATCACATAAATTCATAATCACTACCATGTAGAACAACAATCATATACATCACATAGAAACATCACTCATTTAAAATATAACTTATTCATTAATAACATAACATAATTTGGTTTCCGGCCAGAACCACCTCACATGCGCATTTCTCATAAGTGGTTACATACTGAGACTATCCGCCCGGCTCAGTCCCAGTCTCAAAACCTCACATATCCTCACATAAAATTTCGGGTAGCTATTTGCCTGGCTCAGCTTGCCCATCTTATATTTCATTTTTTTCACATGTGACCACTACTGGAACTATCCACCCGGCTCAGTTCCAGATTTCACATCAATGAAGGCTATCCGTTTGGATCAGCCTCACTATCACACATTTTCCTCACCATCTAGGACTATTCCTCACACAGAGATCCCAGATCTATCATCATTTCAATTCTCAGTTCACATTTCACAAATTTCACATTCTCGTTACAATCTCACATTTCACAATTCACATTCATATATATTCATTTCAATCATCTCACAAGAGATACTTACATCTCTATCACATATTCCACATCACAATTTCAACTCACAATTTACAGTTCATTATATTTCACCAATCAATCATATCATATGCCTCATACCTCACAAAGTATATTCACATCTCAATTCAATTCACCATTTTCATTATATACATATATATATCATTCAAATCCTCATCATGTATATATATCATTTTACATTTTCTTATTAAGCTCACATTTCTATATATATATATATATATATATATATGGCAATATAGTCACTTCCTCAATCACCATTCAACATCTCATCATATACACATACACTTATCATTCATATGCTCATATTCAATCATAATTCACCATTTAGCATTCTCATTATATACATATGCACATACCACTTCGTCATTTATAATATCCAAGTTATTTTTTTTTATTTATGAGGAATAATATACATATTCATCATATTAATAATTACTTACAACAAGTCTTCTACTCCTCCACACACAAGGTTCTATTACAAATTGGGCTCCTATATCCTTATTCAATCTTACACACAATTCATACATCAATACATGTAGCAACCAATACACTTACACTTAACTCAACAAAATACAACTAAGTGCAGTCCCATACTTCATGTTCAAAATATCCAAATAATTCACATACATATCCAAAAATTATAAAAATATTACTGAAGCTAGATCTGTCAGTCTACTTCAAATCTCAATTGGAATTACTCAATTTGGATATGTGTGAAATTAATTATGAATTTTTGAACAAAATCAGGTAAAATAGAGAAATAGAGTGATAGCATGAAGCACAAAAATGTGCAGCTATACTAGACACCCTAAACCACAGAATTCGGCTTAGTGCATAGAAAAGTTGTAGAGGACACCCTGAGATTTTCAGAACATTAAAGCTTACTCAAATCAGAGGTCTACAACTCCAGATATGACTAAAAAATATGACTGATGAAAATATAAAATAGAACTAGAAAATCAACATTCAAAACCTAACTTCAATTAATCAAGAATAAGTGCAAGGCTTACCAATTGATGCTCCCAATAGCTAATTGATCTTCTTAAGCTCCCTAAATTAATTGCTAGATGTGTAGAGAATTCCTACAATTTCTCCAAAGCCCTCAATTTCCCTCTTCTTCTTCTTCTCTATCACTTTCTCTACACAACACTTCCACACTCACTAATCTCCACTGATCAAAACTTGCCAAAAGCCCCCTCAAAAGTCTTCCTAATATTTAATACCCCGACCAACTATTAAATACATATTTATCATTTTACTCACTAATATAATAATAACATAATAATATATACAAATATCACACTTCATCTCTACACACCCTCAAACAACTTGAATTATTACACAATAATCTTTAACTTTCTAATGTGATAAAAAGGTCCAAACTTAACTTACAAGTACACCCCTCTCTACCAATATGCACATGCCAAACCCAAATATAACTCATGACTCTATTCCACATGTCATAAAAAAAATGCATGCATGAACAGGACTTCCAAAATACGAGTGTTACAAGTGTTGTGTGCTTTTTACTAAAAGTCCATCATCTATTAAAGGTTGCTTCTTAGTTCCATACATCTAAACATTGGAGGGGTTCTTCCAAGGACCTTGGGTCAAAGAGAAGAGGCTTGTCCATAGAGCTTCACCATCCTTTGGAGGTCTTCATTGTGCAATCCATGTGTATCAAACTAGTGGCTTCATATTTAGAGAGCTTGGAGCTTGTAGATCAACATCAACTAAAGCTTATCAAGTGTTCTACTAACTCGAAGTTTTATAAGTGTTACCAAACCTTTAGTTGCTAGGTATTGTGTTATGAATGCATGACTTAGTTGGTTGTTGATGTATCATATTGTTCTTGATGCATGTTTAGTTATGTACTTGCCATGTGATATGATCTATGGGTATAAATGTGTTTGATGTTTTATACAAATGTTACATGCAATCAAAATTTTTAAATTCTGTATTTTTTATTGTCATATGATTACATATTCCTTCATTGATATCTATGTTAGGGGTCACTCACGACTTATGGGAACTAAATGTGATTAATTGGGATTTTCACATTTAGTATAGAAAGGTGTTTCTATGATATTAAGCGTTAATATTATTTTCCATTGCTATTTAGACTTGAATCTAGTAAGTCACACACATAAAGGTTACACTTGTGAAGACTAATATTAATTTGATTATTAATTAAAGAGTTTAATTAATTAATTAAATTAATTGAATTAGATTTGCGCGTATGCGGGGATTTAGCATATCCCGAAATATAAATTCAAAGATTGAGACTTAATAGTAATTAAATAAATATTAATTTGGACTTGATTTAATATGTGATATTAAATTCAAGGAGTAGATTAATATTTGCCTCATAATGGATTTCTATATGGGCCATGAGATGGACCTAGTATATTGATAATGATGGACTTATGCATGGACTTTATTTAAAGAGTTTAAATTAGCCCATGAATTAACTAATATTATGGAGTGGGCCTTCTCTAAGTGTAGAGAAGCCTATGTGCATATAACCTTAGCCCATATCCATTAAGTGTTAATGAATATCAAGGCTAAGGTTATCCATGTAACCAAACACCACTCACTCACATGTATATCAAAGCCATGCATGTAGCTTGAGTATGAGATACTCAAACTATAGTAATGCATGTAGCTTGAGTATGAGATACTGAAGCTATGGCTATGTATGTGGCTTGAGTATGAGATACTCAAGCTATTATCATATTGTTTAATGTTGATAGTTAGTGGAGAGTGTAGAGACAGCCAACACACAATTCTATTTGCACATTTAAGAGCATTTTAATATTCTTACAAAAAGAGAGAAAAGGCAAAAGAGTGTCTTCTTCCTTCTTCTTCTTTAAGTGTAGAGAATACCATTATATACAAGTGTTGTGTACTTTCAAGCTTAGGCCATTATTTTACAAGGGTTGTACAAGTACTACACCATCTTCTATTGGAGGTTGCTTCCTTAATCCATACGTCCTAGCTTGGTGAGGTTCTTGCAAGCACTTTGGGTCATAGAGGAGAGGCTTTTGGCTAGAGCATCACCATCCTTAGAAGTCTTCCTTATCCAATCCGTATGTATCAAGCTAAAGGCTTCACATTTGGGGAGCTATGAGCTTGTAGATCAACCTCAACCAAAGCTTGTCAAGTGTGCTACTAGCTAGGAGTTTTGTAAGTATTACTAAACCCTTAGTTGCTAGGTTTTGTGTTGTGAATGCATGAATTGGTTGATTGTTGATTAAATGTTATCTTTGATGCATGTTTAGCTATGTAAGAGTGCATGTGATATGATCTATGAGCATAGAAGTGTTTTGTGTTTGATGCAAATATTGCATGCAATCAAATTTTTTAAATTCTGTATTTTTTATTGTTACACTATCACACTTTCCTTCATCTGCGTTATTATAATGCTACTGATGAATAGAGTGCTTCCATCCAATATGCATTCCTCTATTTCATCTGGTCCTGTTTGGACTTTTTGTATTGCTTTATGCAATTGATGATTAAAGTCAGTCCTATCTCTTATAGAAGCATCAGACTTTACTTCTTGTTCCAAATTGGATTCGTGTCCTCTGAGTGGTTGACTCCTATTTCCACGTGACTCGCCCTGCTCATTCTTGAGTGGTGTTCGTCCATCTTGCTGAGTATTACCTACGGCACTGGTTGGTGCTACGGATGTAAGGGGGCACGAGATGCCTCCAATTTAAATTTCAGTCCCTATTTCCTGAGTGAGGTATGACAACTATTATTGCACAAAGTGTAGCTGAGATTTGAGGCTGTTTATTAATGCCTTTTTGTACAATGGAGGTAATTTTAATGGAATGAATGATTGACTTGCTTCAGCCATGTTAGGTGGAGTTAAAAATTCAGGAAGATTTAGGAAGAGGAAGGTTAGAAAAGATATTGGCATATGCTGGAAAGGAGCATAATATGATGGAGATGCCCCAATTGACAATCCCAATCGTGAATTGTCTGAGGGCAAATTCAATGGTAGAGTGAATGGTTCAGAACTTCCAACATGAGGCTGTGTGGAGTTCTCCTCTTGAGTAATTGGTGGAATTAAATGTATAGGTGCTATTGATGTAGTAGACGATACTCCCTGCGAAAGCGAAGGCTCCGAAGTATTTGCCATATATCAAAGAATCGCTTTAAAAAAACATAAAAGATCATTGAAAAAAAAAAGATTATCACAAACGGTGCCAATTGATGAATAGGCAATCTTTTCAAGACCTGCAAGCACAATAGAAAAACTAGGATGATCTTAGGATTCTTGATCTACAGGTTCTCTGATGCCTAAGTCAAGAGAATTCAAGTTCCTCTATTTAAAAGATAAAACATGTGCTTATATAGACATATGAGAGACATACCTAATCCAATTCAAATTAGTATTTTGTGAATCCTTTTCCTTTACCAATTAGGTCTCTTGTTTCCCTGTAAAATACTGATTATTAATATAATCATATAATCTTTTGGGCCTAATCCTTGTTGGGCTTGGGCCTTCTTTTCTTAGGACTATCAATAATAATTTTTTTAATAATTATATAATAATATGGCATATGGAATGATTTTTTGAACAACATCCATTATTGTATTTTTAATTTTTTAATATTTTAATTAATTATGAAAATATAATAAAGCTAATAAAAAATATTTTTATAACGACTATTGAGTAATATTTACTAACTGAATTTAACTACTAAATATAATTTTTTTGAAAGAAACTATTAAATATAATTAATATAAGGTGTAATCTATAGTTATTTTATTTTTTATAAAGTAAAATTTACTTTGTTAATAATCATCATTTGATTATTTAATACAGTTTCATCCAATAGTGGTAAAGACAAAGTAAAAATAAAGTCTATAAAAAATAAAGTCCCGTAGAATTTCTCTTAATAGAATTATTTTGTGAAATATTAGTTTTTTTTTTAACAAAAACTATTATCTTCTGGGCCTCCACCTAGGGGTGGCCACGGTTCATGAACCGGTTGGTTCCGGTTCGGAACCGCCGGTTCACAGTTCGATCTAAGGTGAAATTGAACCGGAATCGGCTTAATTTAGGTTTTGGGTCGGTTTTAAACCGGTCGGTTTTGGTTTATGGTTCTAGTTTTTTTGGTTCGGTTTTTACGCACCGTAAAAAAGTTATATTTTTTTAGAAAATAAAATATACCACGAGTAAGAGAAAATTATGTAGAATTTTATAAAGAGTTGTAACTTACATTTTTTGAATTTTTAACATAATTTAATTTTTTTCATAAAATGAACCAAAACCAGCCGGTTCGAAACCTGAACCGGCCGGTTCCGAACCGGAACCGCCGGTTCACGGTTCTAGAATGGTGGAACCGGCCCTGAACCTGTCCACCCTCGGTTCAGAGCCGGTTCAATCCGGTTCCAGATTTGACCGATTTCGGTTCCGAATTTGACCGGGCCGAAACCGGCCCGTGGCCACCCCTACCTCCACCTATATTATGTGGCTTTGCGGATCTTTCCTGTAAAGGCATGGCTACTAGACTGGCCACACTCTTCTCCCTCTCCCACAACTCAATCAACACTCAACACCCACAGTCCTCTTTCCCAATTCTCAATATTTCTATTTGCAGACCCACGTTCACTTCCATTTCTAAATTCTCCTGGTCAGGTCTGAGCATCAATTCATACAATGCGAGCGCTTTGGATGGGTGCAATCGTGTCTCCTGCAACCGCTTCTCCACAGCCACCACTAGTACCAATTATGAGGTACATGCTTATTTTAACTCTTTCTTTATTGTCCTCTGTACATGTTGTACAATGGACTCTTTGATACTATTAAGCGTTAATAATTATATCTAGAAACTGTTATCTATTTTTCAAAGAAGAGCTGTTTCTATGTCTTGTGTACTCTTTTTAAAAAGAAGGGTTGTCTTTATTTTATGCTGTTATGTTATTCACCAAGTATTCTTTTTGTTGTTGCTTCATATTTATGCTTTGTTTGGTTGGGAGGAAGGAGGAAAGTAAGGAAGGAGAAAAGAGAGGATGGATGAAGATAGGAAAGGGGGACGGAGAATAAAAGGATACATGTTTACTTTTACTTTTTGTTGCTTGGTTTAGAGGAATGATAGGTTAAAAAAAAAGGGGTAAAAGGTCCAGTTTATCCCAAAAGGGAAAAGATAGTGTGAGGCTTAGTAGGCTCTTACCTCTTAATCTATTATTAGCTTAAAAAAAAATAAGAGTTTTTCTTTGGTACACATGGATGTACCTATAAAAATTAGTGTCACTTTAATTTAAATCTCTATTTCTCAATTTAATTATTTTAGCTTTCACATATAATTTAATTTAGAAAAGTTGATAATTAAATAATTTTTTTTTCTTAAAAATTGTAACATTGATAAAAAAAAATTATGATAATTTTATCTATTGATATTAAAAATTTGAAATATCCTGATAGAAAAATAATTTTAGGAAACATTTTATTATGTTAGATCTTTTGGAATGGACGAAATGGCCCGATTGAGTAAAAAGTTAGGTTTGTTTTTAAGGCAAAAATAGATGAAGGGCTTTATTAAGCCTCACACTAAATGTTAGGGGTAAATTGGACTTTTCCATAATTTTTAAAACAAATGTTATAAAAAACGTTTAATTTAGGAATGTATTCATTTTGCACATTTTTTATTTTTAGTTTAAAATTTAACTTTTAAATGGTAATTGAATCTTTGGACGATGATGGGAATAAAGCCAAAAGGTAGGGACGGTGAGTGTAAATAATTCTAATAACTCAAAGTCCTAATTTTTTTTAAACAGTTAAGTCCTAGACATTATGTTAACAATAAATAAGGTAAAATTTACTCTCAAACCCTCCAACTTTCACGTTTTATTGCATTGAGCCCTTAAACTTTAATTGTATTACATCAGACCCTTATATTTATATTTTTATTTTTGCATGTATTAAGAACTTTTTTAAAATATTTCATCCCTAAACTTGTGTTAAAAAGTCAAAGTGCTCAATTTCTTTTTTTTTTTGTCAATTTAATCCAATTAAATGCATTAAATAATTTTTATTAAAAAATTAATATTTTTATTATTTAGTTTTTATTTATATGTATTTAAAGTAAAAAAATATATGTATTTTTTATTTTCAACTAATAAAAACTTTAGTTTATTTTTATGTTAAAGAATATTTTTACCAATAATTAAGTATAGTAAAAAAATATAATTTTTATTTAAAAATTTGTTTAAAATATTAAAAATTAAACAAAATTTTATAAATTTTAAAATAATATTAAAAATATATTTTATATTTTTGATATTTAGTGTGCTTAAAAAATTCATTTTATGGTAAGTCAAAGATGATTTCAATTATTTTTATACTAGTTGGTATTTTTTATTGTAAATAGAATTAGTTAGTGTTGAAATATTTTATTATGTATTCTAGGCAGTCATATTTATATTTTATGAACTCACATTGATGGAAATCAAAAATTCATATTTGATATTTAAGGGTCAGGAGGGAGGTATCAAACTCAAAATTTCTAGTTCATAAAGCAAAATTATACCATTGTATTGGACACTCGACACTTAATTAATATTTACTCGTACTTTTTTAACTTTATTAATGTACGTTAAATATCATAAAGTATAAAAATATTTTTTTAAATTAAGATTTAAAAGTTAATATTTTTTAAAAATTTTTAATATGTTTAAAATATTTTATTTTCAAAATAAAAATATGAATTTTTTAGTATACTTAATTATTATTAAAACATTATTTATCTAATAATAATAATAAAACAATAAAATAATAAAATTTACTAATTTGAATTAAAGATATTTTACCTTTAAACTAATATGTTTAAATAAAAATTAAAAATAGTTATTTTTAATTTATTTAATTTGTTAGATTATTATTTAATGGAGAACATACAACATGTTTATAAGTTTTTTTTAATTGTATTAAAATAATAAAAAAAAATTGAAAGTTTAGTAATTTGATCTTTAAAAATAAGTTAAAAAAGAAAATTTTTAAAAGAAGTTCTTAATACATGTAAAAACAAAAGTATGAGGGCTTGATACAACACAATTGAAGTTTAAGGGTTTAATGCAATAAAACTTAAAAGTTCAAGAGTTTAAATATGAGTTTTGCCAATAAATAATTATAAGTTTTAAAACTATTTTCATTGCTTCCAATCCTATCTATCAGTCAAAAAGACTTTTTTCTTAGTCAAATACTTTTACTATAATACATCATTCTTTGAAGTTTTAGAAAAAAAAAAAAAAAAAAAAAAACATATTAGAAATTAATTTTTTATTAACTTTTAAAAAACTAATGATTTTTCAAAATTATATGAAAAATTAAAAATTTTAAAACAACAAATCATTGCTAAACTGAAATTTAATTTAAAAATCTCAACGCTTACTTTTATTTAAATTTTAATTTATACTTTATTGAAATAAATTTATATTTATTTTTGTTATTTTAAGTTTGATTTCTTATTTTTAAATATTTTAAGTTAAATAGTTTTAATTTTGATTTATAATTTAATTGAAGTACATTATAAATAATAATGTTAATAAGGCAAATTGTTTCAAAATTTTATGTAAATATAAGAAATCGTTAGATTTTGTGAAATATTAATAAAAAGCTAATTAAATTTTAAACTGTCAAAGTTATATTTTTTAAAAAAGTTTAAGGACTGTAAAATTAAAAAGTTGACAAAATTTTCTTTTGTCTCATGGATGAGAAAACGGATATAGAACTTGTTTGTTAAATTTCCTTTTAGGGACTTAATTGTTAAAACCAAAAAACTTTTTGGACTCCTCTAGTCACCATCCCTTAGTGTTTTTCTTGCAGTTTTCTGATGTACATTCGGAGGTAGAACTGAGATTACCACTTGGAAGCCAAGATTTTCAGAGTTCCAAAGATATATTTGTGGACGCAGATGGCACCTCCTTAATTGTCAGAGTAAAACGCTCAGGCTCTTTTGCAACTCTTATACAAACTAATTGTCTATTTGATAAAATAAAGCCTGCTGAAACAATCTGGTTTGTGATGCGCCATGCACATTGATTTTTTCATTTACCATATTCTCTTTTTCTTTTAATTTGTATGTGAAAAACTATAATGTCAATGTTCTTGTTTCAAGCAGGTATATAGATGACAATCAACTGGTTATTAACTTGAAGAAGCAGGATCCAGAATTGAAATGGCCTGACATTGTGGAATCATGGGAATCCTTGGCCTCAGTATCTATGCAACTTCTTAAAGGGACATCAATCTATATTGTTGGTGATTCAACTGAAATTAACCAAAAAGTGGCCCTAGAACTTGCAGTAGGTCTTGGGTATTAATCTATATCTCCAGCTTGGTTTTGAAGATATAATGTCTTGTTTACTGATTTCAGAAGTTGATTTTTAGCCATTTTGCTCCTTCCTGGTTTCCCTTTTTCTATTTCAACTTTTTGCATAGTTTATAGATTGTTTTTTTTTAAAAAAAAAATCTTCCTCAAGGACCTTTTCTCTCAGATATTGTTTTCTCATTTCATATGTTACTGGCTCATTTCTTGATTGTGTAACTGATAGTGCGAATTAGTCTAGATAGGTTTTTAACCATTAAAACCATAAGATCGTTCTATGGTCTGCCAAAGTTTGATGGGACCCACTTCACTTCTCACAGTTTCCTCATCACAGAAGCCACCAGCCAATAAATTAGTCAATGATTCACCATAACAAGGACCTGTCTTTCAGTATGTGAAAGAAATCCTGCTCTTTCATTGTCTTATTTTCGCCTCTCTAGAAGAACCGCATAACATAGGAAGGTTACAACTCGAACAAATTCCCTAGGACTGCTATAATTCACAAGATGTAGATCACCTGACGTATAAAATCTAGAGGAGACACTATTAGAATACGAATAAGATTAAAAAGGCCATCATGGACCAAAAAACTAAACAAAAGTCCAATGCATGTTGTAGTCCATCGAGAAATCACTGGAAGAATTCTGAATTAGAGCCAACGAACATAAGGCCAGCCAAATCTGTAATGGAAATAGTAGGCTTTCATATATTTTCACTAAATGTAAAATTCTTTGAATTTTATTTTTCTCGGCTGCATTAATAATTTGTTGGATAAATCTCCAGGTATACACCACTTGATACACAGGAGTTGCTGGAAACATTTGCCAAGCAAACAATTGACTCATGTGAGTATTTTGAGATTTACTGTTTGCATATTACAAGGCACTCAAGGTCTGCTTCTCTGGCATATAGCATAAGCATTCACATTCACATGTAGAGTATTATATTGCTCTCTACTTTATTGACTCGCCAACTGACTTTTTCCGTATTATTAGTAAGACATTCAGCAAATAGAGCCATTATGAAAGTGATCAATTCTCATCTATTTCTTGTTAAAGTTCCTTTCACTAGTCTTTGTTTTTTTTTTTTTTTTTTCTCTCTCTCAATGAAGCAACATAATTCCCGGCGTTCAAATCCAACCAACTGAAAGCTCCTCATGTAGTTTATTTTTCCCTTCCACATAATGAAAAATATATTTATGTCATAACCTTTGAATCAATTTTCTTTTTTTTTTTTTTACTTCATCTTAGTTTCATGTTGATATTTTCCTTAAACTGAGATTCTGTTTTCAGAAGCCAAAATGAGATGATGTGAATTCTTTATATTACTTTCCTATTTAATAGGATCGAACAACTCTAGAGGGATGTATACTACTGAATATTTGAAATGATTTCTATTAACCACCTTACAGTGCATTAATGAGTGTAGTAAATTCCAGGGGTGCTTGCTGATGGTTCAGACTCTGTAGCTGAGGCAGAATGTGCTATTTTAGAAAGCCTGAATAGGTATGATATCTAGGTTGTTCTACTTTTTTTTTTTTTTTTTTTTTTGGTACTAGGTGTAACATTAATTTTTCCTTGGTTTGGTTGGTGCTGCAGTCATGTTCGTGCTGTTGTTTCAACATTAGGAGGGAAGGAGGGAGCTGCTGGCGGGGCTGATAGATGGCGACATCTTTATGCTGGATTTACTGTTTGGCTATTACAGACTGAAGCCACAGGTAGCTTGCGCTCAATCTTAGGTTCATTACTCTATTTTAGTTAACAATTCTTATTGGAGTACACCATACCTGATTCATTTAAAGGTGGACACTGGAAACTGAAAATGGTCATAGTTACACACTGTTCGTGATGAGCTTCCCCATCTTTATATCCATTGGGCATTGTTGATAGAAACTGTCATTTCACTAGCTAATTAGAAGAGAGAATTTGACATCTTTATCTTCCAGTAACTTGGAAGTTGAGAAAATATTCAATTTGTTTGATAATTATCTTCAGCAGAATTTGACATCATAATCAATGGCAAATGTAAGTGTTCAAATCAATTAATTAACAGATCCGTATAACCGATGCAAAATTGGAGGATTTCAGAACTCCTGGTTGAATTACAATTTTATGCTGTTGTAGGATAGAAGTTATTTATAGTTTTTATTTCAAGGGTGAAGATTGGAAGCATGTGAACTTCACTTAACCTAGAGTAGAAGGCATACAACTAATTGGCCATGGTGGTGGCAGAACCTCAGATTCAAGGAAAAGATGACTCAAAGTGATCTCTTCTAGGATGGTAGTCAGGACACCTTTACACAACACAAGTGTTGTTTAACCAATAAGTAAATTATTATTTGTGATTGGTTAGCTTGTGTCATCTGATTTTACTCGGTTCATCAATTGAATATAATTATAGTTTTATTGCCTGGTTGCATCACATTTTTCATGTGCTAAATAAAGGAAATAGTGCGTACAGGTCCATTTTTGAGATTTAAGGCCCAGATCAAAATATATGAAAAGCACGTACATATATTTAGTTATATACTTATTTGAAGAAATTAATTTAGTTAGATTCAGAAAACCTCCAATTGTATCCTTGAAATTTTTTGTTTGAAAAAAAACAGAGAGAGAGAAAAAAAAAATGGTGGAACTTTAAAAAAATTTGCTAGGATCTGCTTATCATGAGACTCTTCCTAATTGGGCTCCTCAACAGTCTATTTGAACTTCCAATTTTGAGGTCTGCACCAAACTTCATTAAGTCAATGATACCAGCTTATCGGCTGATGTGTTTTCTAGAGAACTGTATTTATACTGTCTATATTTCCCTCTCTGTAAGTTGTGGCCTTAAGAATCACAAAAACTAAGTTGAAGGAAAATATACTAAAACATGAAATTTAGTAAAATGAATTATTACCGGTTTTTTTTTCAATGTTCCTATGACCTAGTTTGAAATGTGAATGACTTCCATATCTGATTATATTTGCTGGCAGACGAAGGTTCAGCAAAGGAGGAGGCTAGAAGGCATGTTCAAGATGGTAGCCTGGCTTACTCCAATGCAGATGTGGTGGTCAAATTTCAGGGATGGGATGCTGATCATGCCAAAAGTGTAGCTCAAGCATCCTTGAGTGCCCTTAAACAGTTAATCCTGTCAGACAAAAAACTTCCAGGTATTAATCCAGTTTATTATTGAAGTTCAACTTGCTTCTCAATTCTAGCAATTTGTTGATATTTTATTACCCTGTTGGAGAAATTATTAACAAGGAGGGTGGTCAAAGTGATAATGGACTTGAATTCGTGATAATGGATTTAAAATAGAATTATTGTTATAATAATGGCCAAAGTGATAATGGATTTGAATTTGTAGCTTCAACATACTCTGAATTATTGTTATTTGGAAATTGAAAACAAAAAAAAAAATTAACAATAATATAAAAGCCTAATGGACTAAATAAACAAACATTTTTTACTTATTGCAATTTTAGCATACTTTTAAAATTTTAACATGAATGTCTCAATTCAACAAACGTGTTGCAATTATTTCCCACAATTGATTTTTGTCAAAATTGAGTGCGGAGCTACTAACGTGGCATCCTAGTTGGTATTGTTGATGTAGGCCGTAATGCTACATCAATTGCATATTTGTAACAAAAGATCAAATGTTTTCGGTTTGTAACAAATTTGTCCCAAATTCTTATTTTTGACATAAATATTTTAATTTTTTCCAAATTTTACACCAGATGTCATTTAAGTGGTCAAGGTTGTGAGAACAAAAAAATATATATGATCAAAATAAACATTGGATGCTACCGGAGATTATTAATTACTTAACAAGTAGTTATTCAGTTTCATGAAAAGCTCGTTTTTTCCCCTGTTAGATGGGAGGATATGTATGGCTTCTTATCAAACACATTTTGCTGCTACTATCTTTTCTGTTAACTTATAATAAGCGGTTAGTCTTGTGAAGTGGTGATGAACTGTTTTTTGTTCATTTAATATTTTACCTGAGATAGCATGTGCTATGAACTTTGATGTACGGTCTGAGCTGGATGTTTACCTCATGCTGTAGGGAGAAGTGTTCCTACATTTGACACCATAAACTCATGTTATTTGATGATCATTCAATGGATTCTAGAACCTGAAAACAAGTCAGCTTGGATACCTAGGGGTTGAGATGCTGAACTTACAATGTCGTCCATCCGTGTCTATGCTAGAGAGCTCTGTTATCCATATTTGTTTTCTGACTGTGTTCATGGCATTCATTATAATGCATTTGATTACGATATTGAGTTGGCTATAAAGAAATAGAAGAATGCTTAGTTAACAATGCTGAACCCCATGTTAATATAAATTGAAGCAAAGAATTTTAATTAGCTTATGTTTTACCTTCTCAATGCTCTGCTTTGAAGGTAAGAAGAGCCTTTATATAAGATTAGGATGCCGCGGTGATTGGCCAAATATCAAGCCTCCGGGATGGAATCCATCAGCAGAAGCAGATGCAACCTCGTAGCATGCTTTAGATCCATTTCACACATAAGGAAACTTGTGTTTTTGGAGTTTATTTTTGTATTTGTTGATAATTACTATGGTCAAGGCAATTTTGCTTTTCTAAACATGTCTATTCATATATTTTTGGGTGCTCAAGTATAAATATGGTCAAAAAGAAAAAAGGAATAACACATACGTGGGCTGTGGCTCCTTGTACTTCAATTTTTTTTACATTCTATATAATTATTTTAACACATTGCAATATATATAATTATTATATTTTATTTGTTGATATATTTTGTCTTTACTAGAATAAGGTTGATGGAAATTTAAAGATATTTATTTTAGCCTCTATACTTTTTTTTTTTTTATCAATTAAGTCTTCTATACATAGTAAAATAGTCAAACTAAATTTATAAAAAATTTCAAAAATTATATATTTTTAAAATTTTTTATCTAATTAAAATATAAGTCATTTATTTATAATAAATTTATAACATTATGATTTAAAAAAACTATGAAAATATGCATATTTTAATTGCTCATTAATATTCATATCTATAATATATATAAATGTACGAAGAGGGAGACACGTGAAATTATAAAATAGTCCGTATTATTTATTGTATAAGAGTCAGATAATTTAGTAATTTATCAATTAAAATTAAATTAAATTTAAACTAAATTAATTATTATTATAATTATAATTAAAATTAAATTTTAGTTCCTATTTTAATTAGATTAACTTCTATTTTGTATAATATAAATTAATTAAATAGTAGATTTAGTTATTATTTAAATAAAATTTTATTCTAATTAAATGAACTTTTACATAATTTTATAAATTTTACTAAAATTTCATAAAATAATAATAATAATAATTTAAATAATTAAAAAAAATATATTTAAAAATACTAAAAAATATGATTTAAAATAGGCAAGAAAAGAGGGAAAATGATGTTAAAAATGTAAAAAAAATAAATAAAAACTTAAGTTTGAGTGAAGAATTTTATTAAAGTTTATTAAAAGTAATTAAAATTAATTTAACTAATTTTGAATCATTTATTGTGCCTAAATTTTTTCTAAAGAGAAAAAAGTATTAAGTTAAAAAAATTAAAAAAGTGATATATAATTACTAAAAATAAGAAAAATATTAATTTAAAAATGTTAAATTCATGATAAAAATTAATTATCATGACCAATTTTGTTAAAATTTTAATAAAATATCATTAAAATTATTTATTATTTTTTATTATCTAATGCTTCATTATGATTATAATTTAAAAACAGTACATATAAGTATTTTTTGAAAAATGAAGTACAAAAATTAAAATATTCAAAGTTGTTATTTAATTAATAAAAAATAGAATAATTAATGTTAAAATAGTATATTTAGTTCTAATTTAAATAAAATTATATCTTTTACTCTAATTAGATGAATTATTACTTGGACTAATATAAACTAAATAAATAGCATAATTTAGAAAATTTATTGAAGTTTAATAAAAAAAAGTTACTATTAATTTAATTAAATTTTACTATTTAAATAATTACTTATAATTTTAATTTAAATATAGTATAGAGAAATTTTTTAATAGAAAGAAATAATGGAAATAAAAATAATTAAATAGCTGATGTGATTACTCAAAAAACGTTAGTGTTAAAAATAGAAAAAATAAAATAATGTATTTAAAATTTTATTTTATATTGACTAATTATAACTATAATTTAAAAATAATACATGAAATATTTTTAGAAGATAAAAATATTAAATTACAAATATTTAAAACATATTAATTTTTTTTGTAATTTAAATTTATTTTATAAAAATGAGTCCAATAATAAAAAGATCACATGCGAAACACGTGTTGTGTTTACTAGAAATTAATAAAAATATAAATGTAAAAAAATTAACAAATAATAAACATTTTAACTAACAAAAAAAAAAGAGCTATTTTATAAATAAAATACTTATGAAAGGTTATTATATTTGTTGAATAAATTAATAAAAATATTTCACTATATTCTTTTCTTACAAGTATTTAAACATTATACATCTTTGTTTTTATCAAAAACAAATTTTATTCAACCGAAGGCATAAAAGCCCAGGAAAAAAAGGAGGCCTACTAAGGCCCATTCAAATGTATGAAAAAATTTGAAGAAAAAAGATAAAACGTCACAATTTAACTTAACCACCAAAGAAAAAAGAAGCTTCTAGAATTTTTATCACTGGTATACACTACTGATTACATCCAAATCACCACCAGTCCACCACTAGCAAAGATTGAAGCTTCTTTTATTAGCTTCTCATAGGCCTTCCTGAACAATTCTTCACACTTGATGATAAATAAATTCAAATTTGAATAGATAATAGGGATTTTTTCAAAAATAGCTAGAAAATAAAAAATAATATCAAAAGTCATATTGACCAAAAGTGTTTTTAAAAATAGATTTAAGGAAGTATTTTTTTTTTCAAATGTAGACCATAGCTCTTCTAGAAGCTATTTGATTTTTTTTTCTTTTGAATCAATTTTTTTTTTACTACTTTCTTTATTTTTTTCTCAATATTTTTTTACTAATTTTTTAATATTTTTAAGGTACTGTTTTTTATTAATATTTTTTTTTGCTCAATATTTTTTTTAAGGTACTGATGATGACCAACCCTTCCGAAACCTGCAAGCACAATAGAAAACCATATGGTAAAGCCTGGGATCTTTGATCCACATGGCCTCTAATGCTTAAGTTAGAAGAGTTACTCAATATGAATTCATAAAAGAAATACATGATATATATAGGAATAGTGAGAAGACATACCCAGTCCTATTCGTAGTAGGACTTAATAAAAATACTTCCTGTTGTGTAGGTAATCTTCCCGATTCAGATTGCATTTAAGGGCGAGACTCCTAATTAAGACTCTTTATGTACTAGAACCAATTTAGGAATCATCAGGTACTGTTTTTTATTAATATTTTTTTGCTCAATATTTTTTTATTTTATTTTTTACTCAAACATTTTTCTCAGTATTATTACATATTGTTTAACATATGTACTCCTTCCTTATTTCATGCACTTCTTCTTCATTTCCTGCATTTTATTTTTTGCATTTTATTTCCTGCACTTCATTGTTTTCTGCACTTCATTTCCTGCACTCCTTCATGTCTTGTTTCCGCACTTTGTTTATTTTTTATCAATATTTTTTTTTCAATATTAATTAATTTAATTTCTGAATTCTAAATAATTATGAAAAAATTATTATTGAAGATTAAGGATAATTTTTTATTTAATTAGTCTAATTTTTATATTCTAAATAATAGTAAGTATCAAAATTTTAAAAAATTGTTATTTAGAATAAAAAATTATGAGAAAAGAAACAACAAAGAAACAAGAGAAAATTTACCCTTCAATAAATATATTTTTTACTTTTATTAGTATCAATAATAAAAATAATAATGACAAAAGATACAAAAAGAAATAAACAGAAACAAAAAAAAAATTACAAAAAAACAATAAAGAAATAAATAAGAAACAAATAAGTTTTGTTGCTTATTTGTTGCTTATTTTTTTCTTATTTGTTTCTTGTTTCTTTTTTTTTTTCTTATTTGTTTCTTTTTTTTTTATTTCTTGTTGTTTCTTTTTTGTTGTTTCTTTTTGTTTTTTGTGTGTGAAAA